>JAOBRG010374289.1:0-11583 GCA_027574985.1 Umimayanthus nakama
TATATAAATTGCACGAAAACAAGAAATGCGATTCATTTTCAATATCAGTACAGTTGCAGAATAAACAATTTCTCAAACGACTTCAAAACACCAAAGTTCAGCTGAATACGCAAAAACTGGTTGTTGAGAAAGTTCAGTATTTGGAGGCAATGGCTGGTGATCGCAAAGTGATTGAAAACTTAACAAAAGATCTCCATTCCAGAGATGAAGAGATAAGAGCTCTGAAGCAAGAGATAATGGTAATGAAAGAAACTACATAGACTGTTCTTGCTGTTGACAACCAGTCAAAATGCACGGTCGCTTGTAAAGATCACTTACGTCACTCAACCATAACGACAAGATTTCGCAACTGAGAGCCTATATCCATTTCGTGTTGGTGGAGCGACTACAAATTTGCTCTGTTGGCACACAGTAAGTATACAAACTAACAAAACAATTTGCGTGGAGACTGCAGTCCTTGATACAAGACAACTGAAGTTGTTTCAAATCTCCCAACAGTTTCTTCTTTTCGTTACTGACACGACCAAGTGGTGCAGGCAGCAAGCAAAGAAGGTAGGAGAACGATTCAGTAATATATATGAATAGATTATTAGTCTACATGATCATGTCAAGGTTATCCAAATACGTTACGCAAGTGGAAGTGAGACACTATCAATACACCATTTAAAACAACACACTAAAGTGATCAATTGGTTTTGATAAAAGTAAAAAAAGGTATTTCTATGTTAGCGATCAATCCAAACGCCTCTCATCTCAACGGTATGCCATTAACAATGCAGATTGTGACATCCGGTCAAAACAAACAAAGCAAGATTCTAGACTCTTTGGGGCTTTCACAAAATTGTACGAGTAGACTGATATCATCATCTGATTTCTTTAATAGAATACATGACAATTATGTCACTGAATGAATCGACAGGTAAGTAACTCAGCTTGTTACCGGTTGCGTGTCTCACTTGCTATGGCCACTTGACTACATCACAAATTCTGGCCTAAAGTAGTCAAGCGAACTATACAGTAGCTGAGGACTGAGACAACTGATTGGGATTCTATAAGAAACATAATTTTGTAATTACCAGACTCAGTCTGTGTAAAAGTATGATCCTCATAAGAGTTTGGAGCGAATTGATTATCTACAGCTGAGAACAGTATCCCTGAATATCTGGTTGCCTTTCGAACACATTGCATCTCATCTTCTACAAACAATGAGCAGCAAAGAGAAAGTATTTTGTGCATTTTAACTCGACAAGTTGGAGCCAAAAGTTCATTGAGCGTTGTTTCAGTCAGCAATCACTGAGATGAGAGCTGTGTCTAAGTATTTTTAATTCAAATTAGTGAAAACATCTTTCTTCACAATCTGCTGCAATGGCGGATGAAAGTTGGTTTTACGCACGAAATATGAACGTAAGGCTCTATTATGTCTATTATCGGCTCTGATAGGTGATTGGACCCGATCTTGCCGGTGTTGGTAGCGTCGAGGAAAAATCGTTAATCTCCGAACATTTATTGAGTAACTTATCTCTCTCACTTACTTACAAAGGCGATGACTTAGTTACTTGTTGCTATGCAGCAGTAGCGACAAAAACTTTTTAAAAAAACCTTCTTAGCCATGTGGTCACTTTTAGACACAAAAGCCATTCAAACGACACCGTATTATAACTATTAACTGGTACGCGTATACGCTTGGGTCACGACAATGAGGCATCTGTACACGGCCAGTCTGACAAATGAATGTCTAGCTTGAGAAGCTTTCTTGATCATGAGTTTTTGGGTGTTTTTACACTAGGTATACGTAGCTAAGCAAGACTCAAGACTTTAGTTTTGCTCAGCAAAAAAAACTCCAGTGTAAACACACAAAAAAGGTGTTATATGTTACTTTGCCAAGCAAATTAGTAGTTATCGCTATTATGTGGCGTAGATAGAGCATTAATGCCAAGAAGTGCAAACTCCTATCTGTTACGAAACGTTAGAATTATCTGGCAACATCATATTTAATTAGTGGCGCCAAGATCGACCAAGTTCTCACGGAGAAAGACTTGGGTGTCCATGTGTGATCTAATCTGTCCTAGAACATCCATGTGAACAACAGTCAACAAGGCCAACAGAATGCTCGGGCTCGTGTACCGAACTTGTTCTAATGACTGCGACCGGTAAACTCTACAAGGGCATTGTCCGTCCTCAACTTGAATATGCAACTCAAGCCTGTTCTCCAAACACCAAAAGTCAAATTAAAGCAATAAAACGAGTGCAAAGAAGGGCAACCAAATTTATTCTAAGAAAGGACTTCGACTACCCTTCTGGAATTGGGTTTATTGCCTCTCTCTTATAGAAGAGAAGTAGCTGACTTGTGCTTTTTCTTCAAATGCACAAAGGGGCTTTGTTACCTCAATATCCAATCCTCCTCTAGTTTTAAGACCTGGTGTAAGTCAGTGCGTAACTCTATGGCGGTCTTTGCAAAGGGTAAATTTAAAACTGACGTTTTTAAGTCCTCGTTTTTTAACCGAATAGTAGATTTATGGAATAATCTTTCTGTCGACTTTAGAGCTCTTGACATTTTCCGCTCTTTTAAGAACAAAGTCAACAAGTTCTATTTTGAAAAACTCAGGTTACTGACAAAAACGTTCTTATAGCCTAGATAATTGTATAGCTAGCCAGACTCTAGCTTACTAGTTAGTCAGTTAGCTGTTGGCTAGTTAGTTAGTTTGTTTGTTAACAGTCAGTCAGACAGTTTATTAGCCAGTACGTTAGTTTGTTTAGTAGTATAGTTAGCTAGATAGCAAATCAGTCGTTAGATAGTTAGTTAGTTAGTTGTTAATTAGCCAGTTAGTTTGTCTGTAGTTGATAATTTGTATTCTTTACATTCGATTTTATATTATTGTTTCCCTTTTAACTATTGTATTTCCATTTTATCAGGGGGTTTAATTTTATAAGGAACTTTTTAAGCTCTGTATAAACCTGCCTAATTCTACATTTTAATTTTTTGTATTGTATAATTAAAGTGATTAAAGTTAAAGAAACTACAGAAACGAAGCGCATTTGTATCGGGAACTTCAAACGATTCTAAGGGCCCGTTTATATGAACCCGGGTTGGATGCCAAACCGGGTCAGGTCACCAGCCCAGGTGAACCCTTCTCCAGTCAAACGCCTGTAGCTGTTTACATATGACCCAGGTCAGCCCTTCTTGCCGGGTAACCCGTTTGGAGACCCAGGTTCACCCGCCTCGGCGGGTTGAAAAGGTGTTAGAATCCATGCAAAATATCATGTAAATAAGGGTTCGACCGATCCACGCGTACAACTTGGGGCCTTACAACATGAGAAAATCGTGTGCAATTCTCTCGGTCCGCTTAATGGGAGACTGGGGAATTAAGTGAAGAACAACCGGCGGTGTAGGATGTAAATACACATAAAAAGAGGTTTCAAGACATTATTTGCATCTACCTCGGTTTCGACTCCTTCGGTTCTAGTTATGCGTACCAGCTTACCTTCTTTCAGCAACATTACAAAAATAAGTCCAACTACTGCTGCTTTTGCATCTTTATTCAATCCATATAAGTCATCGCTTTGGCAATTATAAAGAACTAGCCTTTTGTGCCAGAGGTCTATAAGTTTCTTTATTTCTTCTGAATTATATTCGGCTTTTTTGCGTCCTTCTCCGCCTTCGCCGCCATGCTGCAAAAAACAAATACCACAGGCCTTCCCACTCGCCGGGTAATTTTGTTGCAAAAACGTCAAAACTGCATACAATCTTAAAACATTTTTCAAATACATGAAACAATTCGTGTTGTATGTATGGGTAAGCGAGATGCGTGTAACAGATGTAGGCAAAAGTCGAACCGTGTAAGTCGGCTTTAATGAAGACAAGGATATCCAACGGCAAACTGAACTATCGTCCGGGCATTCAGCACGGCCTTTACTTGATAACTAAATGATAATTATGCCGGAAAATTTAAAAAAATGTTGCTTACTGTTCCATAGCAAATTTAACCCTGCGGTGTGAAGTGTGGTGAAAGATTTTAAAATTTGAATCTTTAAGAGGCTGTCCGCCTAAGAACCGACCAACTCGTATCGGCGTCAGATATGAATTTCGCTCATTTTTGTGGGTTAATCAGACGTCTATTGGGAACAAACGAAACCGACTTCTTTTGTTTCAAAACGTAAAATTATAAAAAATATTGACAATTAAAGCGAATGACCTCGAAATCGTCAAAATCAGCCGTTTACCGACCGTTTTGTCGGCTAAGTTCAAACTCAATGAAAATGCATTTCGCGGCCTTCACTAACCAAAATACCTGAATAAAAGCTCAGTTTGAACCCCTTCTTGGGATTTAGATGCTTTAATTTGCAAAATACAATGTTTTTTTTCCTCTCACACATCAGTTTGTGAGGCCAGTTTTTGCAAGAAAAATGGAAACGCGGCGACCAGGGTATTTCAAATACAGGTTATTCAAAAGTGGCTCGGAATGAAATACGCTAACAACCATGAACAGATGGAGAAAAGGCAGCCCTACAAAACTGTATTAAAACATTTTGCGCATCTTATAAAGCGAGCGCCAAAACAACGGTTGAACTTACCACATTTTCGCACTTTCAGGGGTCGCAATTGGATCATGTAGTTGGTCACGCAATTAGCTCATTCCACATTTTCTTCACCCATCGTCTGTCTGATGGTTAAATTCCACAAATTAAGAAGCACGATACATGTTTGTTGGTGTCCAATAATCTTCATATTGTCCATGGATCAGGCCATCACTCGTACAGTCACAAACACAAACATTTGGGTTTGAATGTTTTCTCTCTCTTCTGCAGCTTTGCACGGGAACAATCACGCAATTGTTCCGTGCTTGACTTTCATTTGTGTTTAAACTATGTCTCTAGAACAAATCTCCTTCGCTATCTTTTCGTTTGAAAGGAAGAAAGTTCTGCAAAGTCTGCAATAAAAGTTTGAAGATGACAAACCGTTCGAAATTACTGATGGAGTGTCGATCTGTTTACAGTTGGCACTGTGGTAGCTGCGCCTCTTGTAAAATGTTATGACTTGACGGATGGTTGGGGGGGGGGGGCCCTAATGTATCATGCAATCATCGCATCAAATGTAGGTATAATTACTTCTTAAATTTATATTTTTATAAACACGCATACTTGTAGAAGAAAAACTTGATCTTCCTATTTCTTTCTTTATTCAAGCTCTAACCTTTTTAAATCAAGAAACAACGAAGAAATATTTCTTTGCAAGCAAGGAACATTTTGTTTGAAACTGTTCCTGGTGACGAGAATGCTAGCAGCAAAACGCATATAAATCAGAAGTCGCTGAAAACAATTAAGGGGTGAACCATTTGATCTTTGAGGGGGGGGGGGGCTTTTTGGTGAGCAGTATTTTTTTTCATGTCCCATAGTGTGCAAGAAATTTTTTTGATACAAAACGCTAGCAGCAATTTTTTTTTGAACTGCAACAATTTTTTCCCTTAGGAATTTGATGCAGGATACTTTTTTTCGTTCACCAGTTGCTGCGGAAAATTTTTTTACGAGAACTTGGCTTGCAGGAAAGTTTTTTTCAAAAAAGCCCATCCCTCCCATCAAAGATCAAATGGTTTGCCACTAAGGATACCTCGCTATTTTGCTCGCTTTTTTTCACGGTGCTATTCCAAGTTTGTAAGAGGATTATAAAAATTTTAAAGGGCTATATAGAAAATATAACCTAGAAGTTGAAAGCGAAGACAAAATCAATGTGGTCTGTTTTTGCTCTGCTTGCTCATCTCGAGGGATAATGTGCATCGTATTTGCGTGTTCCTTGTCATATTTTAAAATGTGAATCTGATAACAAATACAAACTTCAACTTCAAGCTTAGATACCTTAAATATTTTTCAAGGATTGAGGTGCTCAAACAGTTAACAGAACTACCTACAGAGTTTGACGACGCTACGTTAACGTTTATCCTGCTAGACCAGAAAAAAAGCAATACTTTCTCAAACAAAAGAATATAGCGTTTTATAGTTTGTAGATTTTAAAGTGTAGATAGGTTACGGAAGGTTTGAAATAAAGTATTGATACCTTCTCAAACTATTTTAAAATCTGTTGTGAAAGATGGGAATGCACCTGTGCGGAAGTCTCATTTATTTGTAGTGAATGAATACACGGACTATGAGTTACAAAAATATACTTTGAACTAACAATGTAGTTTTTCTCATTCTCTTCATTCAGTGGACACCATTCATTGACTAAAGGCAGCTAACTTTTATTGCACAGTCTTTTAAACTTCAAACTGGCTTGAACCGAACGAGTTTTTGTTTGCTTATTTGTTTGAAAAGACAGTGGTATGCAAACAAAAGCTCTCTACTAGGCAAGTTTCTAGATTACTGTAAAGGCAGGTTACATGCCCATAGATATTCAATGTATTCAACAATTTCTTCTTTTTTATAAAACTAAAACATTCTCAGATCAAATTGAGGCTATCTGAAAAAGGCGAAGAACTTTTCTGCATTTTGGTTATTTAAAATATTATGAGTGTAGTTTTAGATTTAAACATTGTAAGCCCCCACGTTTATTTGTTCTGAGTATTGATTGAAAAAAGTTTTTCTTTTTATATTGGCGGAAACTGGACGCTCTGGTTTCAGTCATCGAGAACTTAAGTTGTCGTCACCACATCTGGTGACTTTAGTTTCCTAAAGTTTGTCGCAAAACGAGATTCTGGAACAGTTTTAGCATATAGGTACTCGGCACTAGGCATTTTTACCCTTTTTACTGTTATTGTTATTATTATTATTGTTATTATTATTATTATTGTTATTATTATTATTATTATTGTTGTTGTTATTATTAATATTAATTATTATTATTATCATTATCATTGTTATTTTTATTATTATTATTATTATTATTATTATTATTATTATTATTATTATTATTATTATTATTATTATTAGGTATGGATTCGATCGATGAAAGTCCTGATGACTACGAATTGGTTCACCAAAAGATCAAGGAAAGTACCCGTGAAAGACAAGTTGATGGTGAACGGTTTGCCAAATTTGAAGACAGGCGTGATGATTCTGCACTTACAAAGGAGGACATTATTAAACACGCCACCGGTATAGCAACGAGTTTCTTCTTAATACGATCCTCTCCCTGGATACCATTACTACTAATAGAAAAAGGCATGCAGTCGAGGCATGCATTTGGCTCTGCTTACCTGATATGATTTACTTACTGTTCATTTTCAAGTTCAAAACCTTGCAACCACAATAATACGATGAAAAAAATTACAGAGGTAATAAGCCATTTTGCATTAAGGCTTTACTTGCTCGCAATTCATTTTAAAAGCCCACTTTCCTCGAGCAATTACTTGATCTAGAGCCTGAAAATGTCGAGAAACGCGAGCAAAACATGAGATCGATAACCACAATAATGTCGAGAAACGCGAGCAAAACTCAAAATTTAGGAATGCGTGATCTTTGCCAATTCCGCCTGAACCAATCACAAGCAAGCGCTGAACTATAGACCAGTCCACACGCGGTATATCCTATGGTGCCTGGACGATAGGTGTATTGTTTTTTTTTGGTTTTTTTTGTTTATTTATTTATTTATTTGTTTGATTATTTATTTGTGTATTTGTTTAATTTGTTTGTTTACATCGCCCTTGCATAGATCTCTGCCACAAAAGTAATATAATACTTTTAATGATAACAACAAAGATATCAATAGTGATGATATTGAGTACGATATCAATAACATTACGATAAGGAGAAGGATAAGAATAACGATAATGGTAATGATGATTATGATGATGATGAAGATAATAATGCTAATGATAATGCTAATGGTAACGATAACGATAATGATAACAATAACAAAAATTAATAAGAATGAGAATGATAACCGCAAAGATAATTGTTATGATAGTGGTAACGGAAACGATAATTAATGGTAATGGTAATGATTATGGTAACAAAAACTTTGTTATTGGAGGTTAATACTATCTAATCGCAACAACGAACTGAGGTGAGTCGTTAGTAAATATATAGCATTTTTGCGTCATGTCTATTGGATAATGTTTTACCCTCTGAAGACCCGAGAAGCAAGTCCCCGAGGACAACTGTTACTGAATGTTGCAGACTAACTTAACTTTCAACACGAAATTGAACCGATTATTCGTGTTTTCTAAAGCACAGTTATCCACAATAGTTTTCAGCTCGTGTGCCATGAAATACATGATTAAAACGGGTTTTCCATCTTTTTATTTTCTTCGAAAGAGAAGCTTTATTTTGAAGAACGTATAAAGACATGAAGATATTTAGAGACGTTTTAAGATATTGGCGCTATAGAAAGCAGGATACTACCCGCTCTTCTCCAACTTGAGACAGCTTATCACAGCACATTCTTCAGTTCTTCATGTAGAAATATGTGCACAGTACAGTCAAAAACATTTGTCGGTGTGGCGAGGGTATTGTGCAATTGCTCCATACTTGGGTTTATTTGAAAAAAATGAATCTGTAGCTTAGCTCAAAGTCAGTTCAAACATATATGTTAGTAACACTGTTTTTGCTGGATGACCTACAGGGAAGTATCTGTGTAAGTGGCGTGACGTGCCGGTGATCAAAGCTCCTCTTGACTTCCTTGTGGTGCAGAGTTTGCTTCAAGATCTCAAACCAGCGACCATTATCGAGACTGGTACTTTCTGTGGAGGTGATTTTGGTTTTGTTTGTTCTGTTTTCTATAGAAAGGCCGGTGTAGCTTTCTTCCGTCATCAGGGACCGCGGAGCGACTTTGAGATTGGGGGGAGGGCTTATTAGTGACACAATAGAGGTGGGGGTAGGGGCAGAAGGTGCTTTTTCTTACTAAATCTTATAACATAGTTTAAAAATATTGAGGGGTTCACATGTCCCTCCCTGCTCCGCGGTTCCAGGTTATCTTGTTTTCTCTTTATTCCCATTCCTTTAATTTGTTCCATTCAATTTTTTATTTTTTGTGTTACTTTCTCAGTGTTTTATACTACTTTAATTGTTTGTCCTCTCCCATTTCTTCCTTCTTTCGCTTCATTGAAGGCCAGGTTGTCTCATGTATTGGACTCTTAGGGGCCTAATCATCGGAGGACTTAATTTTAAAAAATGGATAACTTGAAGTTGTGTTTTCTTCGTTAAAACCTCATATAACTAAATTTGAAGTAACGTATAAAAGTACCTAGCAGTACTTTTTTGCAGCGTTTTAGGCAATTTCTTTCTCCGTTTAATACTTTGACTTTGTAAATTCCCTTATTCGCCTTCGTTGTTTTCTTCTTCTTCTTCTTCTTCTTCTTCTTCAGTTTCTTACATTTTGTTTTCTTTCGTTTTTATCAGGAGGCGCTCTGTGGATGGCAGATTTGATGAGGACTCACGGTGTTAAATGTCACGTGTACTCAGTCGATATTAGCCACAAGCTTATCTATCCTGGTCTAAAAGAGCGGGAGGACATAACATTTATTCAAGGAGACTCCTTTAAGATAGAGGAAGCATTATCTCCAGATTTTTTGAAGGTTAGCCTTGTATGCTACATTAGTTCTGGCGGTGTTTGCTTGATATATATCTGATCGAGTTTCACTCTGGTTCGACTTTAACTGGGTTCCACTCCGGAACTTTTCTCATTCTCATTCTTAGGACCAGTTAACGTGAGAGTTTTCATGCGGGGAAGAAAGTCATCCCGGAGTGATAAACTCATCTCAGTAACTGATAATTTCCTTGCGGTTATCTACAAGGAGAAAACACAGACAGTGCTGGTCCATTATGCTTAACTTACAAGAACTACTCAATGTGGAGAATATCTAAAACTACATATTCTCAACTTCTCTCATAAATGGCACAAAAAGCGTATTCCTAGTATCTTTGAAGAACACTTCAGATACGCTAGTGACGTACACAAGTACAATACAAGATACGCTTCCAAAGCTAACTTTTACAAACCACGATACAGAACTAACATCGGTAAGCAGACTATCAAAGTAATGGCAATTGGTATATGGCAACAACTACCAATTGTGTTAAAAAATGCAAGCAGCTACAATTTTTCAAAGAAAGTCAAAAAATATCTACTCGCAAAACAGTTCCATACACCATAATTTATATCCGTCAGATACCTCCTATAGTCAATCCTGTGTAAGAAATCTATTGTCTACAATAAATAGCACAGCATAACATGACTAGTGTCTAACTAGAAAACCTATGGTTACCTTAGACACTAGGTATTTCTAAACAAAACACTATATTTGGTTTTTTTTCTCTTTTTCCATACAAGTTAAAATGTATCTGTTTATAGTAATTTACTTGTAACTTAAATCAAATTGGGAAATGTTAATAAAATTACTATGACTATGACTTTGACTATGACTTTGACTATGACTATTACTATTACTATTACTATGACTATTACTATTACTATTACTTGCTTTGGGGCGAGATGAGCTTGTCCAAGGATGCCGTCATGCCCATCCCAAGCACCGGGATACGTTGACACCCAAGGCTATTGGAATAATTCCCTGCAAACATTCTCCACCGAGGCAAAAGTCTAAAAAACTGAAAGCCAAAGCGCCGATGGGAACATTTTGGTCCCAGGCGGGATTGTTTTTTTTCGGATGCCGGATATTAGAACTCGCCGATTTAATTTTATCCTCAGGACGAAGTCATCTCGACCAGGTTCTCGTGTAAATAGCCGTAAGTCTGTTTGTTAACTTTTCCCCAAAAACTACAAACTGGACCAAAAGAAATCGCCTCATTCTTGTTGTCTCCATTTTGAGATGAAAGCATTCTATGTTTCATTAGCCTCGCTCTTGTGTACCAAAGTAAAAAGTGAGCAAATGAAGAAAAAGTGATCAGTAAATCACTAACAGACCCTTTTCACACACGTGTTTTTTGGTCTGTTATCGAATTGACTTTTTGAAATGCATTTAATTGGTTACTATGCACATTGCACATTTCCTTTTAACTAAATATAACTTGATAGTTTTAATTCACAGGTTGCATAGTATATCTACTTAAAACAGACATTGTTTCAACTCAGCGTCGGTGTTCAGCTATAGATACACGTTGCCACTTCCATGGAATAAATATATTGTTAGAATTATATGAGAGAGGTTGAATAGCGGCACGTCAGAGGTTAACGAATCAATTTGATTGTCCCTGATAGAAACTTCCCCACCCATGGTACGTTATTGAAGATTCCCACGTGAACGTGACCGGGTTGTTGGAATACTTTAACCAGTTTTTACAACCTGGCGACTATTTGATGGTTGAAGATATTCACCCACTGACTCAACATCGCAGTGGACTCGGCTTGGTCAAGGGTGTAGGTAAGTTTTCTAAGTCTTGGCCCTTTTTCCATTTTAGCTGATCTGACTGGCCTGAACAGTTAGCAGGGACCTTTAACCTCCTCTCTCAGGAGGAAGGGGGGGAGGGTGGATTGTTGAGCTTGTTGCATTTCCCCTTTGGAATCTCCCCTCGTGCCGTTTTTGCTTTTTTGTAAGAATTGCCATTCGGTCATTTTTCCCACCTTTTATTATTATCTATCTTATGTATCTGCACCTTCTGTGTATAAGGTTGGTGTGTGTGTATCGGGGGGGG
>JAOBRG010374300.1:0-11583 GCA_027574985.1 Umimayanthus nakama
AGGGAGCAAGTTTTTGGTGAAAAGAAACATAAGTTTTCCTGTGTGGTATAGGTAAATGTCATGGAATTTCAGTATTTATAGTAAATCTTCAAAAAGTGAACCGGTATGGGCGTCATACGAAGCTTTACTTATTATTCTGACTAGTTTCTTCTGCAGTAAAAAAAAATACATTTTAAGTATAGATAGGTAGATCCCCATACCGAAACACAATACATGAGATACGGATATATCAGACTATAATATATTGTAACCAGTGCAATGGACAGAAGGCAAAAACTCGCTTTATATATCATTCCAACGGACTTTGAAATTTTTCTTGAAACGTTTAAACATCTGCTGGTAGACGCTGACATACGCTGAAGGTGCGTTAGGCTTAGGCTGTATACGTTGCAAGCACGGTCGCATACGGTGACATACGCTGAGTACGGCGAGGCAGAGTATCTTTTTTCAAACATGCTTAAAAACTCTGTGCGTATTCGGACGTACGGTTTATACGTTAAGCATACGTAGGCCTACATGTACGCTTCATACGCAAAAACTACGCTAAATGTACGTAATTCATAGGTAAAGTGCGCCGACCATACGCTGGCATTACAGAAGTTATTGATATGCTACTTATAACGCTACTCATAAATTCAAAACTGGAAGTATACGAACATTTCTGTATTTTTTGAGGGCACTTTGAGTGCATAAAAATCAGTTTATGAATTTCATAAATAGCGTGCCAGGG
Source organism: Umimayanthus nakama (assembly GCA_027574985.1). NCBI lineage: Eukaryota > Metazoa > Cnidaria > Anthozoa > Zoantharia > Parazoanthidae > Umimayanthus > Umimayanthus nakama. The sequence continues at coordinate 731 of JAOBRG010374300.1, forward strand.
TCATTATTACCAGGTCTCCGTTATAGCAAGGAGGTTTAAGCTCGTTGTAAGGGTTTACAGTTCGCCGGTTTAATTTGTTAGCAAAGCGTTTCGTGTAAGTGTTCATATACATCAGAGCAGTAGGTCTTTCGTTGTCCAGTATAGGTACGTCTTAGCAAAGGCACGATGGATATCTCCACTGGGAGCAATAACAAGCTGAGATGGGTTAAAGGAAGCAGTACTAACAGTTGCCGGAATACTTTATACGCTACGTTTAAACTCCTTCTTTTTAACGTGCTTTAGGAAAAAAAATGAAAAAACAGTTTTTTAGTCAGCTTCTCTATTCACTGGTTTGGTACATGCTTAACTCGATTATCATCCAAAGCGTTGGTGAACGACAAATATCCAGGTTCGTGATCTCCATCGCTTCGTTATAAGACTGTAAGGCCACGAAAAAGCCATGATTTTTTCATGGCATTTTTCATTGCATTTTCATGGCATTTCCTGTTGAATTTTCATTTGGTCATGAAAATACCATGAATATACCATGAAAAAGGCCCTTAACTAGGTGCGTTTTCATGACTCATGGAAAACACAGATTTCATGGGTTTTTCATGGCCCTTGCAGATCTTGAATAAAGGCCATGAAAATCCCGTGATTTAGCATTCATGGGATTTTCATGGTTCCTGTTGAATTGGAATTGAGGCCATGAAAAACCCATGATCTGAGATTCATTGATTTTTCATGACCAATATGAGTTAAGAATTTAGACAATAAAAAACCCATGTCAAATTAAATATTTACTAGCAGCAACAAAACAAATTTTCAAGAGTGACACAAGACAAAACATCAACTTACGTTGTGTCTGTTTGAGATGCTAAAACTCTTGCCTATAAAAAGCAGCTACTACTATTAACATAGAATTGCTACAAAACGTGTCTGTTTTGTCGACAACGGTAAGACTTTGTGTGTTACAACGCTAAGAAAACTAGCAAAACAAAAACAAAAGAACTTTTAACAACAGCAACCAAGTAATTCATTTTACTTCAAATACTCATTGCCTGGAATAGCTATAGAAGCAATTCAAGTCAAGCAACCAGAATTCCATTTTGATTATACATGTTTTGATCGGGTAACACCAAAATGTTTGCTATTCTGCAGAATTGGTCAAAAAAGGGTGCTTCGAAGCTCTGCGTTATTTGATTTATAACGAAAACAAGGCCAAGTGCTCCGTCCTCCTAGTTCGACAAACCCAAAATAAAGTAAGTTTAGAAAAGGTCGGAACATGTGCTACAAGTATAATTCTACATGCAGCAGATCTCGCAAAAACGACTGGCATTGATTTTTCTGGTAGGATAATGAGAGAAATCGGATTAAATTAGGCTTTTCTGTGCAAAAAGTAAGCAAGGAAGATCGTTGTTATACTTGCAAGCAAATGTGTCAACGCTATTAGAAAGGTGCACTGAACAAGGAAACACGAAGAACTTTGTATAATTGTAACAAAAAACATTAATTAACGAGTGGTGCAGCCGCCGCGTTTAAAAAGTGGTTTTCTCCCTCTGAGAGAAACATTAGCAGTCGAGTTTGGCAAACGGGTGACATAGCAGTTTAAAAGCAAATCAGGTGTGTTTAAATACGGTGATAACGAAACGTGGTCAACTTTGGTGGAAGATGCTGAAAACAAGATGCCATTGTTGCATCTGGGTCTTGAAAAACGAAGTCGAAGGATCAAAATAACCACATCACTCTGCCAAGCTCAAGCTTTATGTGCAACAAGCGCTTCTTGTTACTTACAACTGCACTAGTTTAGTAGTTTTATTTTTGCAGGTTATAGGTCATGTTTACAAGAATAAAACCACCTGACACACAAAACTTCATTTATTCACTGACCATTTAAGATGAAAAACCTACGGCCACACTATTGAGTATTGTCTATTGAGAATCGATAAATTGTCATAAAACAAACTGCAGACAACTGTAGTTTCGCTGCAACTCTCAGGAGAGTCATTGAGATAAAATGTTTTGACTAGGAGCAAGCATATTAAAAAAGAATTGAAAAAATTCTTACCAAGTCTCCACAGTGTATATATACCTCTCGATAGCTCGTCAACAACGAAGGGAAAGGCATATAATGTTCGGCGGTTTTTCCATTTTACAGAACATCTTTCTTCGGTACTCCCTTGAACATTACGCCCCCGGGTTTCACCCTTCCACAGCTTTACGGTCTGACTGTAGGCTCTCTTCCAAGCATATAGACCAAAGCTCCAGTTTTCTTATCATTACAACTTGTTGATATCTTGTAAACTCTATTAATGGACTTACAACAAATAACACCAAGCATCGATTTTTTCTTCCTTTCGCAGAAGTAGTGGCAGATTGTGAGTTTGTTCGCAGAGTTTTGTATATCACTAAATGACACTTTTCCGTAATATGTTGCCAGAATCAAAGGTCATCGGGTCGACTCAGGGCAGACGTCTTGATGCTTTGTTCCTGCTTGAACTTTAAACCTTTCAGTTTTAAAAACTCGATCGAATTTCTTAGGCCAACCAAATTTATCAGATGCTATTGCTCATTTAAAAGTAGAAATCAGAAGTCGATGTGCTCTCCGGGTAGGTAAACTAACTAGCTTATTTTTAAATATCCAATCAGATTTACATCCATAGTTTGGATGTAGAAAAAGGCAGTTTGACGCGTTTTGTGTCAGGCCTTCGTTTGATTTTCTCTGTCGTACTTTTTTCTGCGAATGCCTGATCGCGGGTTAAGAGCTCGCTGAATGAGTTGGTGGTCTTCAAGGTGTTGTTTTAGTGTGGTGGTAATGGCTTTATAAAAAGTGTACATGCACATGATGGGGCGATAGTTGGCTCTGCTCCATTCTCCCTGTTTCAAGATCATTGTTGTTTGTCCGGCAGAGAGCCAGTTCGGCTGTTGTTCTTGGCTAATCAGCAGTCCCAATCATCTGTTAACTGTTGTTGCTAGGAGATCAATTCGTCGCTACTTGGAGGACGCTTTCCAAAGGCATGGAAGGAAGCCCTTATTGATCATCGCTACAAGAAAAGCTGGAATTAATGACTTCACTAATCTTCGTCCAGTTAGTAACCTGCAGTAAGTGTCGAAATTGGTAGAGCGTGCAGTATTTGACCAGGTACATGCACACCTTTCTGAACATCACCTCTACCCCTTGTTGCAATCGGCGTACAGAAAAGGTCATATCGCAGAAACAGCCTTACTTAAAGTTTTTAATGATATGTTATTGGAAATGACTCGTCAAGGAGTTGTTCTGCTTGTTTTGTTGGATTTGAGTGCTGCCTTCGATACTATTATCATCTCGTCTGAGCACGAGTTTTGGGATCTGTGGAACGGCACTGGAGTGGTTTGCGTCATAGTGACAAGTGTTAGGAATATCTTCAGTTAAATCAAGGAGTTCCTCAAGGTTCATGTTTATAGCCGTTACTGTTTACTTTGCATGCCAGTAAACTGTTTGAAGTTGTTAAGAAACACCTGCCTAATGTTCATGTTCATACTTATGCGAACGACACGCAGTTGTATTTAGCGTTCAAACCTCGCTGTACCTCAAGTACTGATGATGCAATTGCTGCTATGAAACGGTGTGTCGATGAGATAAGAGCCTGGATACTGTGTGACAAACTGAAGATCAACGATGGCAAGACAGAGTTTGTAATAATAGGCAACCGTGAGCAACTATTCAAGATTCATGTTGACTCGCTTGCAGTAGGGGACGCTCAAGTGTTGCCTGTTCAGTCGGTCAAGAACATAGGGACATGAATAGATAGTAACATGAGTCTTCAATGTAATATCAATAACACGTGTAAAGCAGCCTATCACCACATTACAAATGTAAAACAAATAAGAAAGTATTTTTAAAGTTAACCAAGCAACCCAGACACTTGTTCATGCCCTAATAATTGGGCACGTTAACTATTGTAATAGTATTTTGTATGGGTTACCAGCCAAACAAATAGGAAAGTTACAACGGCTCCAGAATTCCGCAGCAAGACTTGTTTTTAGGATTCCAAGGTTTAATCACATTTCGCCATTTTTGCGTACGCTTAATTGGCTTCCAGTGGAGTTTAGGATTCAATTCTCTCTCTCTTACTTTCTCTCTCTCTGACTTTCTCTCTCTCTAACTTTCTCTCTCGCTCTCTCTCTCTGACTCTCTCTCTCTCTCTCTGACTCTCTCTCTCTCTCTCTCGCTCTCGCTCGCTCTCTCTCATATATGTAATCGCATCTCTTCTATAGAAAACGGAGGGTACTACACACCAAATATACCAAGGGAAGAACGCCTTTGTCCAGTTTGTTCCACAAATTCTGTAAAAGCGAAAGTCATTTTCTTTTCGATTGTTTTTTCTACAATGAAGAAAGGAAAAATTTAAACTGGCAGTTAACAAAGTTAATGGAAACTATGAATGTTGAACAACCACTGCAATTAATTATGAACAACCATAGTTCGCAAGTGCATGTGCTTGTAGCTGAATACGTCTTTAAGTGTGAAGAAAAGAAAATATTTCTGAAATAATTGATTAGCTTAATTAAATACTTTTATATACTTAGTTTTTTATTATTGTTGTTATCATAATTACTGTTATCAGCATTGACTGTTGCCGTACAGCTTCACTCCTAGCGTTATAAAAGAAGTCTATATTGTTTATATGTATTTCTACGTGATGTTTCAAAGATATAAAGCTTTAGCAATATTTTGTAAAATATCTTGCTAATAAAGCGGTATTTTACCTCACCTTACCTCTCTCTTTCTCTCTCTCAACGTATGCGCAAGTGTAAAACTGAAATAAACATTGTAACGGTATGCCTAAGATCGATAAGTTTGTATAAAATTGGTAAAACTCTTGCCATCGTACATGCAACCTTACAAAGTCATACCATTTTGTAAATATCTATGAAAACCGTGGAAACGTAAGAACAGACAAACAAACAACTGACCGCACTATTTACTTCCTTTTAAAGATTCTTCTTGTGAAATATGTTTCTTCCGGAGCAGCACACAAAAAACTAGAACTAATTTTAAGAACCGTTAGACGTGTTCTACAGTTATTGTATGTAAAACAAGTAGTTTTTAAAACAGCAGTTTTAAATAGAACAGGCTGCTATTCCGCTTCCCTCAGGTTCTTCAAAATAGTAGTTTTTTTCTTAATTTTTACACATTAATCTCTTAACTTACAGATCGACAACTACAACGGGCGATCCAGCATGGATTCGTACTTTATTTACAAACTGTTAAAACTGATTCATTCTGTAGCTAATGCTGTGACAGACTCCTGTTCGGATATTCTCTGCTGTTTGGAAGCAGGGGTGAAAGGTCAAGGTCAACGATGTACGAAACTTCGGCGCAGGTTGTGAAGGTATTTTTAAAGCATAGAATGAGGACAGAACCTGGTCAAGGACAATGCTTGTTTCTCCACCAGAAGTATCGTCATCCAAATTTTGTACTTCAAGATAATATTAGTTTATTCAGAGTGGCAAACGCTGTTGCATGTTTTGCAGTAGTTCCTCAACAAATCGACATCTACAGCTCCGACACCCATCCGTACCTTCACTGTGCCCAACTGGATAACATCACTCATCTTGTCTTCATGCCGCACGAGTCTCTCCATAAACTTGCACGTGAAATCGGTGATCCAAAATACCAGATTCTGTTGCTGTCGAATAGACCCTATGCATAAATGGCGGCGATTTGAATAATCTTTTGTCTACATTGAAATTAGCGCAACTAGCCTCGTTCTTGAGTTAAACTTTCAAAAGAACATGTTACCCCAAATGAGGCTTGTACGGCTAATTTGAATACAGACAAAAGAACATTTGAATTGCCGCCATTTATGCATAGGGTCTCTACTGGTAGATCCGGCTCTACTCTTGTCGCTCAGTGCTTTGAGACACTGCCCGGCACCAGGACAATTCTTGAGCCACTCGCTCTACTAGATGCTCTTGAATTGTTCAATGCCGGCGTGACGTCGTTAGACGAACACAGGAACCTCCTCCAAAGAATCGTAAGAGTGCAGTGGAAGAAAGTTAATAAAAAGTTGATAAATCGAACGACGATAAGACCCATTAGTAAATGCATTCAACTTGTTCAATCTATCAGCACAACCTGTAGGTTTGTTCACCACGTGTTTATGTATCGCCACCCGGAGCAATACGTTCTTTCCTTCGCATCTCTTTACCAGACAAATCCAGAATTCGGAAGCAATTTTTTGCGAAGCTCGTACCAATTCCAGAGACAGGAGAGTATGGCTGGGTTAAAGACAAAAACTTTGCCGAGCGATCTTCCATGTATGAAAAACTGGCGCGCTCTTGGTCCCTGATCTGTCTTTGTTATTTGGAATATCGTAAAAATGAAGTGGTAATTTTGACGCTCAGTTACGAACAGCTGGTGGAGAATCCTTTCAAAGCTGTTTCACGCATTTTTGAGTTTTTCGACTTACCAAAGGAATTGGTGCCTCAATCACTTACAGCGTTTAACAAAGACTCTCAGGCTGGGACGGAGAGGAGCCGGGCCAATCTACGCAGGTACAGGGCCAGCTGTTTGACACAGAAACAGCGGCAAGAGGTCAACAGTGTCCTACTGAAGTACGGATTTTCGACGCTCAGTGGTTTTGAACCAAGTTTGCTGTGTAACAATTAATTCTGCTATACTGTCAACAAATCTGTCTTTTAGCTCTGACAACACTAAGGACATCACTAGTGATAATGTTTCACCGTGGTGACGAGTCTACACGACTGATGATGATTTGGTACCGTTAATTACGACTCATTCAATTAACTGGTCAAATTGATGACTCATGACCTGCCTCAAAACTCACCACTGCTAACGTCATAAATGATCACTTATTGCACTGTTAATGACTGATCACATTCAAAACGATACTTTAATCACGTTATTGGTAACAATTTCTTATGATACCATAATGAAACTATCGGTGAACACGACTACTTATCGCACTGATAATAACTGACCACATTCAAAACAATGCCATAATCACCTTGTTGATGACTTGATTACTTATTACACTGATAGTAAGTGGCCACATTCAAAAGGATGCCGTAATCACGTTACTGATGACTTGATTACTTATCACACTAGTACTCAATATGACTGGTAACAATATTTAATGATACCATAATCAAAGTGTTGATGACTTGATTACTTATTGCACTGATAATACTCCTTTTGAATAATTCAAAAGTATGCCATGATCACGTTACTGATGACTTGATTACTTATCACACTAGTACTCAATATGACTGGTAACAATATTTAATGATACCATAATCAAAGTGTTGATGACTTGATTACTTATTGCACTGATAATACTCCTTTTGAATAATTCAAAAGTATGCCATGATCACGTTACTGATGACTTGATTACTTATCACACTAGTACTGAACATGACTGGTAACAATATTTAATGATACCATAGTCAAACTGTTGATGACTTGATTACTTATTACACTGATAATGAGTGATCACATTCAAAACGATGCTATAATCACGTTGTTGATGACTTGATCACCTTTCACACTAGTGTTGAATATGACTGGTAACAATATATAATGATGCATAATCAAACTGTTGATGACTTGGTTACTTATCACACTGATAATGAGTGACCACGTTCAAAACGATGCCATAATCACGTTATTGATGACTTGTTCACTTATCACATTGATAATGATTTGCAATATTAATGATACCATAATCATACTGTAGCTGACCTGATCACTTATCACATTGATAATGACTGGCAACATTAATGGTACCATAATCACACTGTAGCTGACTTGATTACTTATCACACTGATAGTGACTGGCCACATTCAAGACGATACCATAATCACATTGTTGATGACTTGATCACTTATCACACTAGTACTGAATATGACTGGTAACAATAATTAATGATGCTATAATCACGTTATTGAAGACTTGATCACCTATCACACTTGTACTAAACGTGACTGGTAACAGTGTTTAATGATGCCATAATCAAAGTGTTGATGACTTGATTACTTATTACACTGATAATGAGTGGCCACATTCAAAAGGATGCCATAATCCCGTTACTGATGACTTGATCACTCTTCACACTAGCACTGAATATGACTGGTAACAATATTTAGTTATGCCATCATCAAACAGTTGATGACTTGATTACTTATCACACTAATAATGAGTGACCACATTCAAAACGATGCCATAATCACGTTATTGATGACTTGATCACCTATCACACTAGTACCGAATATGACTGGTAACAATATTTAATGATGCCATCATCAAACAGTTGATGACTTGATTACTTATCACACTGATAATGAGTGACCACGTTCAAAACGATGCCATAATCACGTTATTGATGACTTGTTCACTTATCACATTGATAATGATTTGCAATATTAATGATACCATAATCATACTGTAGCTGACCTGATCACTTATCACATTGATAATGACTGGCAACATTAATGGTACCATAATCACACTGTAGCTGACTTGTACACTTATCACACTGATAATGACAGGCAACATTAATGATTCCATAATCACACTGTAGCTGACTTGATTACTTATAACATGACATGACAACATTAATGATGCATTAACCACATTGTTAATGACTTGATCACTTATTACATTGATAATGACTAACCACATTAATGAAGCATTAACCACAATGTTAATGACTTGATCACTTATCTCATTGATAATGACTAACAATATTAATGATGCAATAACCACACTGTTGATGACTTGATGACTTGATCACTTATCACACCAAAATCACATCATTGACGACTTAATCAGTTATCACACTGATAATGAATAACCACATTAATGCTGCCATAATCACATTGTTAATGACTTGATCGCTTATGACACTGGTATTGACTGATCATGTTAACCCTAGAAAGCTATAGGGGAGGGGGATCAATCTGATCCCCCCCTCGATTTTTTGGCATAAAATTTTTGTTCTTTGACTGATTTCCAAAAGCTTTAGCACAACTGTTCTATGCTTGTTAACACATCCTTTGACTCTAATTAGGTGACGTCACGACTGATGACGTCATCAAAATAAGTCACGCAACCCGTGTATTGCCTACAAAAGTGGAACTTTTCGCTACAAATGCAATAACTATCGCCTAAATACTGACAACTTCACTTTATTTTTTCAATTTTATATAGTTCAATCGTTAAACCATGTTTTCTCACCTTTTTCAGTGTTCAATTCGAAAATTTGAAAATTCGGAAATCCAAGATAGCGGCCGTGGTGACGTCATTTATTTTGCTTTGTTTGCCATGGAAACCAATTAACAACCATGTGGTTTCGATTAATTGAGACTACAAAAGTTCTTAATATATACCAAATATCAAGTCAACCCGATGAAAGGTGTCAAAAGTCGAGGGGGGACCAGATTGACCCCCCCCCCCCCCACCTTTCCTTATGCCTTCGTGTAACTATTTTTACCTTATGCCTTCTAGGGTTAACTATTAATGCAATAATCACATTGTTGACGCATTGATCACTTATCACGTCACGCTAATAATGACTGATCTAATTAGTTAGTGATGCCATAATCATACTGTTGATGACTTAATGACTTATCACACTGATAATGAGTGGCCACATTAAAATGTTTTACTATACAAATATAATCTACAATTGATTTTATGTACAGTCATACAATTCATAAAATTTCTTTCAATTTACGGTGCAAAAATGTGAAACAACAGTAGAAAAAGTTCAAATCATGCTATGATCATTGGACAATAAGAAGAGCGAATTAGAAGAATGTTCTTTCCAGTCTTTTTGCATACTGACAGTTGAGCCTTCGATAATTCGCTGCTCAACATTCTGAAAAAGAGGGAAATAGTGTCCGCTGGCTATAACTCTAAAACTATTATAGATATTAAACTTAATTAGGTTAGATAGTAGAGAAACAAGAAGAAATTAACATAGATTTAGATAATAACTATACTAATAAAGGCCTGAACAAATTAATATTTTTATTCTTATTCTTATTATTGTTTATATTGTTATGTTATTTATTTATTTATTTTTTATTTATTTATATTATCATTACTGTTAACTCTTAAGAACGTCTTAACTTCGGTTTTTGCGAGACTTTGTTGACAATACTAGCAGCGAGAGACGTTTCTAAATTAAAAATAATAGTTTTAAGCTCATCCTAAAATCCGTAAAATCCTTCAAAATCAACAATTTACCCTCCCATTATTTTTCTTCTCAATTATCTCCATAAATTCTTAAAATATGTGTTTATCTTTATCAGCTACGCTACGATACAGATAAGAGATTTGCAATTTTCCAAATTGCAACCGGAGTTTTAGCATAATTCAGCCTAAACATTATTGGTCTAAATCAATTAACAAACAAGCGTTGCTACACAGTTAAAGAGTGGATGTACTTTACTATTTCTACAAAATTGAGGTTTCACAGAGTTCTGAAGCGATTGGAGGGAAGGGGTGCTGCTCTATAGGCATTGTGACAAACTGCAATAAAGCCAAAGTATCAGACAGATTATATAAACAAAACATAACGGTAGAGATTAACACCAATTCTTTTTTACTGTATCAACCTATCAAGAAGGAAGGGCAAGTTTATTTCAAAGGATTAAATTTGTCTTTCATAAGAACTAACATTTTTTCTGAACCGTTTAATAATTAGATGTACAATATTATCTTTGTCATTTAAATTACAAACAAATTAGAGGATTGTTTAGTTAGAAACAGAACTATAGGAGAAGAGTTCCCACTGCAAGAGATGTGCGGGATTTGAACCCACCAAGCACAACAACGCCGTGCTCGCTGCCAACCATATCATCT
>JAOBRG010374311.1:0-11582 GCA_027574985.1 Umimayanthus nakama
GCTTCCACAAATATCTTTACTCTACAGGTTTTTACCATGTACCTTGTTTTCTCTAGGTTGAACCAGTGCCTTTATCACGAATCAACATCTATCAGCCTGAGTATGGGAAAGAACGACAGGAATGGTTCGAAGCAACAGTTGAGTACTATGACCCGAGAGCTCCTTATCACAGGACAATTTGGCAAGATGATATTCAACAGCTGAAAGATGCACTAGCAGAAGTGAACCCAAATTGTCCATTTCTGAAAAACCTTGAGCTAAGCCGGTTTCCCTTTCGAGGTGGCAATGGTATATCAACACCTGTGACACCAACTCATCATTTATTAACAGACCATCAATCACCTATTACTTCTCCCCTTCAACCGCGAGTACAGACCCCACAGCTAACACCATCAGCAGCACCAGATCTCCCTGAACACAACCCTGAAATGTAGGATCAGCCTCTACAACAAGTTCTATTATCATCACTGCAGCCAAAAAAGCCAACCTCTACATCAGAATCAATTTCTATGGCTCAAGATAACCTGTTTGCTTCTGCGAACAAGAAAGTACCCGTTGAGGCGCATATTAGTGACCAGCAGTACCAGAACTGTTTCAAAGAATTCGCAGAAAGTCAGTCATTGACTGAAGATAAGATTAAACAAATTGAAAAGGAAACAAGGGGGCAAAATGAAACCCAATGTGGTATTACCACAGAGTTGGGCGCATCACAGCGTCCAAATTTGGTGCAGTGAACACAGGAAGAAGAAATACCCCACCTGACAACCTTGTCAGATCAGTTATGCAGTATGGCAGAACTGGTAATCCAGAGAAACGCCTTCAAACAGTTCCTGCATTAGTTCATGGGCAGTTGACAGAACAGAAAGCAAGGGAAGCATATATTAGACATAAAGAACAATCTGGTTGCCCTGTAACAGTGACAACCTGTGGACTATTTATTGATGGGAATAATCCTTCGTGTGGTGCCAGTCCTGATGGTCTAGTTAAAGACAAGCGGGCAAGTGATCCACATGGCCTTTCTGAGTTCAAGTGTCCATATGTTGAACAATTTTGCACAGTTGAGGAACTTATAGCAACTAGAAAACAATTTTATCTGAAAAAAGAAGGCGACTCAATCGTCATAAACAAGAAGCACCAGTATTACGTGCAGGTACAAGGGCAAATGGGCATCAGTGGACGAAAGTGAACAGATTTTGTTGTTTATGTTGATTGCAACAATGAAACTGATATTACCATTGTTCGAGTTTTGTTTGACAAAGATTTTTGGGAAAGTGTTAGATCTAAGCCATTTTCTTTCTACTGGCGTTTTGTTGTTGCTGAGATTTTCAGCAAGAGGGTATTCCATGGAATGCCACTCTATCCAGAAATGTATTCGAGCAAGAATTCTCTCCCTCGACAGAATTAGTTAGTCACAAGTTTACTGTATAGTGGTTGATTTATCATGGATCATCTAGAATAATGCAGCTCCCAACATCAAAGCATCAAAGCCAGACTTGTTTTCTTACTTGTTTTGCTGATCGTGGCAATTGTACAATTTCCCTTTCTCCAGAGTTTTTTTTTATAAAAAGAAAACAACCAATAATATTAAAATCTGGCTTTGACTAAGACTTTCAATGTTTACAGACTGTAAAACTTATATATTTAGTTTTTTTGAATTATACAGTAAACATTCAATGATATATTTCTCTCCAGAGGCAGACTGAACCTTTAAAGATGTTGTATTATTATTAATAGACTGAATAAATAAATAAATAAATAAGGTCAGACCAATTACATTTTCATGTTTTACAAATCTGCCAAACCAGATTTTTTTAAAAAGATCTTATATTTTGGATGAAATAAAACAGGAAAACAATGAAATTGGTCAGGCCTCACATAAATAGTACAAGAAAAAAAGTTAATTGAAGAACATGAATTGTGAGACACATTTTGTCCCATTTGCAAGTTAAAAAGAAAATCTTTGAGATTTTATAAATTTTAAATTCAGGTGCTTAAAATATATTTCTAGTAAGAAGCAATTTGTACCATAAATGTCCTCATGAGCCTTGTAAGGTGCGGGGGCTTTATCAAATCTCGTATCAACAGAAATTTTCTAAATACCAGTAGTGGGGGGAAAGGGGAGGGGTAGAACATTTATGGCATCCCTACTTTTATATCAATTATTTTTGATAACAAGCTATCAGCCACATTTTATCCCTCCCCCTAGCAAATAAAGACTGATCCCTAATCCTGTTGGCAAAGCACAGATAGTGCATGTTTGCTCTTACTTTGACCTTCACTGCTTAGTTTTATTTCAAGCATCAGAAAAAAATCAAGGTTCACAATCAACCAATTACCTTTCTAACTATTTTGTGAAAACTTATTTTACATACTCTGAAAATTTGTTAGATAAGCACAAACAGTGAATATTTGCTCTACTGTGTCCTTCATGCTGAGTTTCATATCAGAGTCAAAAATGTGAAATGTCCTAACTCGTCCAATTGCCCTCTCAACATGTATTTATCAATGATAAAAAAGTACTAAGGGATAGAAATCTTTGGTTACATGATTTGTGTTTCATAGAACCTTCATTGTGATGGTGAGCAAGAGCGTTTTGATGCGTCTAAATCACCCCAGAAACTGAATCGAAGGAACTCAAATCTCTACAATAATAATTCTGAGTGCAAGGTAGTAGCTCTTGAGAGTCTCGATAATCCCTAGGTCGTCCCTCGTTATTATGAATTGCTAAGAAGAAAATCGTGCTACTCTAAGCGAAGCTGTTCCCATCGTATAGTAGGACAATGAAACAATTGTCTTGAATATTGATCCACTATCTGCAACACAGGAAAGACTTGTACTAAGATGAGAATGGGTCATGACTAATGGCAGGCTGCAAGACCAAGTTTTATATCACCATAACAGATAAGGAGGGGAAAGTTGCTGAACTTGAAAAGGTAAACACCCAGACAAGCTCAGATGTTGTGGTGAAAAAACACACATATGTTCCTCCTACACGTCATATCACAAGACCATAGTGTCAATCGAATTTGGCAAGGAGATTGAAAACGGTTTCCACTTGTGCTTCTTAATTACAACTTTGATGGGGAGCAATCAAAATTTACAGTCAAATAAAAAAACTCGACTTCCACGACACCTCCTATTGCAGACATCAATTATGTTGACAACTGAACGCTGACCAATTACTAATTACTTGTTTTAGATTAGCCTATGAAAATGAAATATGTCAATTAAATTCCGATGATCGCAGGCAACAAACGGGTGGGGCCCATCGGTATGTCGGGTAGTTTATTGTTTCTTACGAACCATACCTTGAGTTATCATTTCAAAGTCTTGTGTGTGTGTTGTATGCGTTACAACGTCTGATTATTTCAAAAAAATTGTCAAGGTTATAAACAAAAGTAGCTGCTATTATGAATCAGATATTTTCGAAATCTGATTATCTATATCCAATTTCAGGGTCTAGGAGACATTCAAAACCCAGTTTAGTTTATTTGTATAAAATGTAGGCGAGTACTTTAAACCTTCGTACTGAGAGCGCCGAATGGAGTGGGAAGGGAAGAAAGATAGGGAAAGGGGTTGGACGGGGGATGGAGAGTGTAAGGGGGAACCGCAGGAGGGGTGTATGCTATAGCATATTGCTTTTCATTCTTTCTTTCTTTCTTTCTAAAATGCACCATTAAGCCAACTGCACTATTTTACCAAAATTAAAACTGAAAGGCAAATCTTGAAATGATCGGTCCTGTGAAAAAAAACCATTATTTATGGAACAAACAAACTAAAGTTATTATGGTCAAGCAGCCTTTGAGTTACATGTATTTATACAGATGCACTACCAAAAATTTCAAAAATATATTCTAAAAAATCTGCGAACGAGATACTGCAAAACAAGTTAAGCGCGTTCAGCCTATAATTTGTTACAATGGAAGTTTTCGTCCGCGGACAGCATATTTGTTTTCGTCCATGCAACCATACAAGTATTTCGTGCTGCGATAAAAAAAGTTATCTAATAGGTTACCCTCTCGCAGTGGAAATATACTTCAAAAACAGTTATTATCAAATACCAAACACTGGATGTTGAATTTCTGGTAGTCTGATTGGCTCTTTACTCACGTTATCAATCCTATATCTTGTAGTTTTTCAAATAACAGAAATTAACAATTTTATAACATAATTTTTTCCCTCAAAAATTAAGCTATGGTAAAATCGTGTGAAGAAGGCCGAGTTAATGACTACTTTTTCTATGTTTTGAAACGACACGCTATTGTGAGACACAAAGCATAGTGTGGAAAAAATTCTTGGAGCCCACAAAATGAAAAGTCAAGAAACTGTAAGTACGGATCGGAAAAATATTGGGTCCATTATATGCATCACTGAGAACAGGTGCGGATATGTTAACACATTCAGTTTTCCTGAGGGGTCCGGATATGTCTTTTTAGCATGCGTCCTGAAGTAGGCCGCTGTAAATAATACCGCAGCTGGTCCGTAGAACCTTGAAGGTTCCGGTTCCCATAAGGCAGCTACACCATTACAGGAAGGGAAGTAAATTAAAAGGTGGTACAGTACCGACCGAGTTTCATCCAATCCGTTCCCAAATGGTTACGCATACGGCTGCGTACCCTTTTGGGAATGGATCGGTAAGAATGGAACAGATAATTTGTCATCTACACAACGAGATGTGCCCAGTCCGTCCCAACTTTACAAGACTCGTTCAACTTTTTAGTGTAGTGTAAAATGGCCGAGTTTCGCTTATGCTGACAAGTATTCAGATCAGAAGAACACAAATTCCTCCTCGTTAAAAAGTGACCGACGTTGTTGATTATATCAAAAATGGCACATTTATCAATCATTATATTCCATTGAATCTACCATTGTAATGATATATTACACTAACATGCTGGGAGCCAAGGCTAACTTTTTGTATGAATCAGTCTGCTAATTTTAATTCACTGAAATGAAGTGGCATCATGTCTATTGAGCTCGCCTACGATCTTGCTGCCATTTGAACCGAAATGCACTGGGGTTTGGCAGAACTATTTCGATGGCCGATTTTATAAGAAAACTTTACGTATCTCACCAGCGACTAAATTCTACCTTTTTTCAAAAAATTGCTAATAGACACTTCAAATGAAGACTTTTATCGAGAGGCAATTAAGGAGAGACTACGCATATGACTGTAAAAGCTGGTAAGGGCCGACTATTACTACAAAATGATAAGAACCGTCAAGTTCAAGCTCAATCGTACCTGTCAAGATCTGAATAAACGTCAAACATTTTTGGGAGCATTTATGCCGGATAAGCAGTGTTTCGAAACACATATGTGAATCTTCTGCTGATTTCGAAAATAAAAGCACTGACTGATATAGAAGCTTTTGCGATTTCACTGCAACTTGGCTAGCTGTAATGGATGGCATCGGCACCACAGAGGGGCACTTCCTCAAATGTCCATACGGGTATGTCTCGCCCTACTTGGCCTGAAATGAGGCATACGTTTTGCCTAAGGGTTTTGTCTGAATACGTATATATCAGGGAAAAAAATGTCGGTTACCAATTTCGGATATGAAATGGGGTCAGGTGTTAATTGGGGAGTAATCCCGTAGCCACGTAAAACTAAAATATTGATGAATTTCTGGGTTTTGCGCATGACATCTGCATCGACTGTTAAACTAAAGTAATACCTCCGGCACATGAGAAGCTCGGTTATTCGAAGTCAAGTTTTTGCATTTCTACCCGTTTGCGCGGGTCTGTCGATAAAATCGAATAGCTGTTCAAGCAAATGCTGAAACCGTTCAGTGCGCGGGTCTGTCGATAAAATCGAATAGACGTTCAAGCAACAGGAAAAGGGTCCCGCTGACGCTCCAACGAGGCGAGCCGTGAATAGAACCGACCCCACATTAACCTGCATAGCAGCCGCTCTTCCGGTTTCGGCTTTTTTGTTCGCTTGGAATCACAAGCAATGAGGTCCTGCGAAGCCCGTGAGAACGAGGCATGAGCGAAGCGAGGCGGCAGGCGGTCTTTCACCTACTCGTCCCAATCCCAAAATAATACAACTGACGCGCCATCTTTCTCGTTCCACTCCCCCAATACTTGGCTGTGTTCAACGCCCAAGTAAAAAGATTGAGCGCTGAACGTACGACTTTGACTGCCTGTTATGCAGGCTAACCCCATATCAAAACCCCACATCAAAACCGAAGCTTTTGAACAGTGGAACTCATTTGAGACTTTTTCTATCAATTTAATGGGCGGATACATCTTCTTAACATACATTTTGGCCTTCTTGGATCTTTGGTCATATCAATCTTCTCCAATTCGCAAAAATAGGTCACACGGCACAAAATTATCACTAAACGATAGCAAACGCTTTGAGACAATATTGCCATATCTTTTGTTTCTTAATGTCAGTAAAGACCAAAACGGTCGCACAACAGCCATATAAACTGAAAAAAAATCCTTTCTTTACTACTTGTTTGCAATCGCCGCATCTTATCTGGGAAAATGGCAACTGGAATGTATTGCCACTGTCGTAAACATTTTGCGTGGGCTCGCAAACTGTTTGCGAAGGTTGACGTCTGTATGAGAATCAGGCTTCACCTTTGTTCCACCCAGTTTGTCGCTTGTCGCATCAACCGCGTGCAAAAACTCTTTCCCACTTCTCGTGTGAACAAAATCACGTGATAAATGTCAACCAATCGTAAGAAAGAAAAAACTCATCAGTCCCTACACGTGCATCGAGTCTGGCAAGCACTTGTTTGCAGCTTTGACGGGGATAGGAACGGTGGTACAGATTGTGCTTATGGGAACCGCAATAAGGTTTCCAAAACCGTCGAATTAAGAAGGGAAGTCAAAGATCTTCGCCAAATCACGGCTGTAACAGATGTTTATGTAACAAGACTCGCAATTACAATAGTATTAAAAAGCAGTGAAGAAGAGCAAGAATCATGTGAAGGGGAAGACAGCCCCGACAGCCAATCCAGCCGTGAAAATTATTTGAGCGATTGTTCTGATGATAACGAGACCCCTAACCACGAAACCAATGATGACTTCAACAACGAGTATTTATAACAATCATTGCTTGACTTCAAGATCTGGATGAAATCCCCAGATGGAGGAAAGAATGATGAAAAAACTGCTACCCAATATATGAAACAGCTCAGAAGAGTTCTTGAAATTGTTGACGCAGACTTGCAATTGCTATCACTGCTAGACTACAAGAAGATCAGGGATACATTTATTACGGAGCATGCAGAGAAACTTTACCATCCTAAGACAATTAAGTCCTACATTATGAGTATACGACATTTTTTGTCCTATTTACTTTCAGATGAACCTGCGTCCATACCATCTGAAAGAAATGAGATAGTTATGTTGCGAGAGAGGCTTCAACGATGGACCAAGTCCTACAAGGATTGTCGCGAAAGAGAGTGGCAAAACAAAGAGCATGATAGGGATCGTTTCATCACACCCAGCATGATTGCGGAGTTTGAGAAGAGCAAAGCGGCAAGAGACGCAGTTACCATACTTGGACAGTTATCTAGAGCTTATTCTAGAGAAATAACACAAGCTGATTATACTTAAGTGAGGGACTTCTTGTTTGCAGAAATAGCAATAGACAATGCAAACCGTGCTGGAGTTGTTGCCAACATGACAGTAAAAGAATTTAAGAAAGCTGTGCCCATGGATGACGGGGAGAACTTCATAGTGGAAGTTATGAAACACAAGATGCTTGAAAGCAAAGGTCCTGCAAACCTTGTACTAAGCAAGAAACTTCACAGCTGGATAAAAATATTTCAAACTGAGTTGAGAACCATGGTTTCACAAGGAGCTCTAAAATTAAAGTGACACGTATTAGTTTCAAAATCGGGTGCTTACTTACGTTGACAACGTGTTTCTATGGTTTTCTAACTAAAGTGTTTCTTGCAATCCATACTTTTTTATAATGACCAGTTATGACTCAGGTCTTTTTTTGTTATTTCCTAACTTTATGTTTAAGGGTTTGGCTCATTTTGAAACCATTAGAAGTTTACTTAAAACCCCTTGCTAGCAGTATACACCCAGGACCTATATCGGGATTATATATTGCGGACCTTGCGAATAAAGCATCTTGTTAAATACCAAACACTGGATGTTGAATTTCCCGTAATATGATGAGCTCTATACCAACTGCATAAATCTTTTATAATGTAGCTTTCCTAAATATGGAACCTGACCGCGAAACTCATGATCAGAGCCAGCTACATTAAAAGTTTTGTTACGGAAAAGTGTCCCTCAAAGTAGCGGAAAACTCGAGTCTATTCGTGGAGTATTCCAGCACAGAAAATGACGAGCTATTGCAGCAGGCAGATCCACTAAAGCCCAAAAAGGCAGCTAATTACGGGATGAAAACTTTTATTGCTAGGTAGTACAAATTTTCCATTTTAACAGCTTTTGAAACAGTCAATCATAGGAAACAGTCGCATTGTTTACAAATTTAAAACCTCGACATTGACAAATTCCAAAATTTCTTCCTTATTTAAGAATTGCAACAACAACAACAACAATATCACTGTTTGTACTCAATGCTCTACATGTTTTTATTATTGAAATACTTTAGTCTTTAAAACAAAGTAGAGGTACATGCGTATGGTATATGAAAAAACCAGTGATGGTTAACAGGTCATATATCCCTACAATATACAGTTATACGTAATAAAAGCGGGACAGTAAAAGTTGTATATCAATGCAAAAAGTGCAAAAGTTAAATAATAAAAAACTATAAATATTGGCTCACTAGTTCACCTGGTCAGAAATACCAAGAAAATCCAGTACAAGAAATGAGCTTCCAAGAGCTGAACGGGTGTTTGAAGTGTTTTTATGTTTCTGCTCGTCAGAAAGATTGCTCGTTTTACAAAAAGTCATTGATGTTGTCAGACGGAGCAGCAATAGTTCGTTTCTTGCGACAGCCGCCAAACAACAAGCCCTTCACTGTTCGTCCTGCTTTCACAGAAGCCAACAAGAAATTAGACGCGTTTGTGAAAAGTCTAAGAAAGTCTGGAAAAATAACCGGTACTGTCCACAGAGTCCATGACCAAGGAACACACCCAGCTACTTTTTGAATCTGGTGAGCTCGGACTAGCAGACAGTTAAGATCCAGCGCAGCTCATGAAAACGACTTTGCTATATATCTGTCTCATTTTTGGGAAGAAGACCAGCGTGTCCTTCGTCCTAGCATGTTAATTCTGGGGAAAACACCACAACGGCAAGAATATTATCAACTCAACAGAGAACGCCAGGAGCGCTGACGGCTGACAACAATCGTCCCGGCGGGTTGAAAGACCAGGGAGCTTACGCACGAACTACGTCGAATGCTGACGACGTCGTGGCGGGAAAATATTTCATGGTGCGCATGCGCGCATATTAAATCATGCCACACACAACACATTGGTTGCATCTCCACGCCGCCAATTTACTCAGTTTCATGCTGTCCTCAAGTCTAGATATGACCGAAAAATCTTCAAAGAAAACTTTAGTATTTGAAGTAGTTCACTTATGTGTTTTCTTTTGCTCTCCAAACACAAACGTTTTACGACACCCGAGTGCTTTAAATTCATAACTCTTCTTGGGAAAAAGAGACAAAAAAAGATTTGGCAGCATGCACTGAAACGGCTGTCGAGCACATGTTGCTCGCAAACAACATCAAACTAAACGGTTCAGTTGAGAACACCATAAAAACAAACAGTTAAGCCTTATTTCTCACACAGCTACTTGCTTTTTCTTGGAGATTTTTGACGTCTTCACCACTGACCACTCGGCGCAAACTTAGACGACTTATTATTTCGAAAATGCATAGGGAGGAGGTACTCAAGATTATTAGAACTGAAATCAAACCGATTGAAGTTAAAATCAGCGGGATTTCACAGAAATTTGAAGAATTGAAGAACAGCATTCAATTTATCTCGGACAAATACGATTTGCTCTTGGACAAACAACAGACGTCTTGCAAACGTATTACAGATCTTGCTGATATCTCGAACTGTTTTAAAAGCGAAATCAAGCTCATGAAAGATGAAATGGAGGAGTGCCTTAAAGAGTCAGATGAAATCTCCCAATATCTCCGCAGAGATTGCATTGAAGTGACAGGAATAGACGCCAAGGATGAAAACCAATCAATCGCTGAGACCTTGGGCCTACCTTCACTTGAAGATTCTGACATATCGACCGCTCACCCGCTACCAAGGTTCAAGAAAGAAAGTCCGCCTAAATTCACAGCTAAATTCACAAGGAGGAGCGTAAAAAACTCCTTCTACGACAGCAGGAAAAAGCTCAGCGGAAAGGCAATAAGCGATCTTCCAAACTTGCCAGTTGAGCTCCACAACAACAACAAAGTTTTCATCGGTGAGTCGTTGACTCAAAACAAACTTAGCAAAGAGCTACGATGGAAGTTCATATGGACTATGAACGGCAAAGTCTACCTAAGAGAAGATACACAGTCTCGATCAATCTCATTCTCAACTATGGATGAATTTAACGGCTTCAGGTCTCAACATTCACATAATAATCACGCTACTCGCCCTCGCCAATCCACGACTATGGTTAGAGGAAGAGGTCGCTGATCTAAGATGGATTCGACTGTGGAAAACCAATTCTAGCAGAGTACCAAGCTCAACTCATTCAGTAAGATTGACTTTACAATAATATTTATATTTAACATAATTAACTAGCATCTTAATAGATCAAATTCCAAATAGATCTATAAATGTCACAAAGTAATTATATGCTACTGAAAGATCTTCCTTTCTTTTATTTATCTGAAAGAGACTTTCTTAAAGCCACAGGCGCATGGGTCAATAACACTTTATCACTGTCAGACAAACTAGACTTCTATCAAGATATTCTTGAAAGTCCAGAGAAGAATGACGAGCAATTTGATAATATTTATTCTAGTCAATTAGAGTCAAATTATCAAAGTGTTAAAAAAATGGGCTCAAGTTTCTATAATATTAAAAATAAAGGTCTATCCCTCTTGCACTGTAATACCCGTAGCCTAGCTAAGAATCTTAACTTACTGAATGATATCCTTTACTCTGTTAGGGAAA
Source organism: Umimayanthus nakama (assembly GCA_027574985.1). NCBI lineage: Eukaryota > Metazoa > Cnidaria > Anthozoa > Zoantharia > Parazoanthidae > Umimayanthus > Umimayanthus nakama. The sequence continues at coordinate 11,070 of JAOBRG010374311.1, forward strand.
CACCCAGTATAATATCTATATCTGAGACTAAACTCAGTGACAACAGTTGTGCCAATATTTCAATATCTGGCTATGATTTCCAGGGTGTTAACTCAAAATCAAAGTCAGGCGGAGTAGGAGTGTATATTAGTAATAACATTCAATATATTAAAAGGCCTGACCTTGATCTTTCCCTGAATGATGCTGAGTCATGTTGGATTGAACTCCCTCGTGATAAGGCAAAGAATATTATAATAGCTTGTATTTATAGACATCCCACAAACAATTTTGCAGATTTCATGACTACTCTTGAGGATAAACTCATTGATTCGCAAGGAAAAGGTCATGAAATAATCATCATTGGTGATATTAACATAAATTTTTTGAACTACAACATCGACAATTCTACCTCGGAATACCTAGATATGCTCTTAAACACTGGGATGATGCCAGTAAGAACAAAACCTACTAGAATTACTGACCACTCTGCAACACTCATTGATCATATTTACACCAATATACCTGAAAAAGTTC
>JAOBRG010374333.1:0-11582 GCA_027574985.1 Umimayanthus nakama
ATATGGATCCCATACTGCACTACAATACTCCATTTGGGGTCTTACGAGGGCTTTGTAGGCAGTCTCTTTGGTTACAGGTGAGCAGCAGCGGAAGTGGCGACGAAGCAGTCCAAGTGTTTTGTTAGCTTTTGTTGTGATGGAGTTATGTGAATGTTCCAATCACGATTTGATGTCAGTTCTACACCTAGGTATTTCTGTGTAGTTGAGGATTGCAAAGGAACATCCTGCGGTTGTTTTGTGGGGTAATTGGAAGATTTACCGTACCGGTACCGGCAAATACAAATATAAAAGAGAAAAATACAGCAACTTAATAGGAAAAACAGAGAATCGATCCCAATTAAAGAATTCGGAATTATTGATTTCATATTTACAATGTCGCAGTAAAATTTCAAAGGTCCATAAGTGAACAAGAGAGTGCCTCTTTAAAATACTTATAGAAACTGAGAGACAAGTTGTCAAGATTACATTTACCAAAGATTTTAATTAACGCCGAAACATTTGCTCTCCATTTCCTCTATCAAGGCCCATCATGTTCCAGAAAACACAATGATCCTGACAATGAAATCCGATATCTAGTGCGAAACTTCATAACTGAAACGCGTGCTTTAACTACTAATTTATTAAGTTAACTAACGTAATTCTTTTATTTTAATTTTGGTTTCGCCGGCTTAATGATAAGCCTTCCTCAAAAGTAATTCAATTTTCAAAGCCTGCTGAAGGAAAACCCAAAGTAAAGGGCCCCCTCCCCCTTCCCACAAGTAACGAATCTTACAACATAAACGAAAACGAGCCGGTATATCTTAATGCTATCACTAAGTTAATAAAAGTGAACTTTGCATAAAGTGCAGTCGGTTCCAGCGCAAACCGATTTAGGGAAGCGTCACATATCGATTTCTACCACGAGAAACGTCACTGTGACGTTTCTCTGAACCCCCCTCTTCCCCCCTACCCCCAATGACAAACGTCATGCTAAGTTTTCAATATTTGTCTTGCCTCAATTGAACACTGACCCTATAAATAAACATCCCTCTTCAATACTTTAATGGAGAACGCGGCAGGAAACAATACTAAACGTGGTTTAAAATGGCTTTATCGATGTCCTTATTTCCAAAGAACACAATTGGCAGTATGTATACTCTCTCTTAAATTTCTTTTTAAATCTGATGACTGGTTCATCAAACATATTGAAATGTATAAATTGTCACTCGCTAACAATTTAATTATTAGTGAGTTCATGATTATGTACGTTCATTGCTACCTATATAGCTTTGAAATCAATTTATACTGATTGCACGCTATTCCGTGTGCTAACAAAATATCTATCATTTTTTAAAAATGTATAACATGTAAGCACATCTTCATGTACAAAGGTTTAATAAGTTTGCGATCAGTCATGTTGCCCTATGCAGAGAGCCTAAAACAGTAACAATAAAGCAACTATATCAATTGTTACAGGATATAAGATCTTTGTAAGTCTCTAACATTTTAATCGATCATCTGTGCAGCGGGTCAGCGATTTACTGTTCATTAAAAAAGGTTTACTCAAATATTGGTTTGTTGTTCTCTGTGTATGACTTACTGAACTAATTATCGATACCTCCCCTTCCCCCCAGGGATTTTCCCCTTCCCCGAGGCTACCTCCCTAGTTATTTGGTGCCCCCCCCGGGACAAAAAAACATCAAAATAGTACTTTCCCCTTCTTTAGGCATCTCGCCCTCTTTCCCTAATGTAGGGGATTTCGTCCCCCTCATTTTCAAAGTTTTTATTGTTGAGGTTAAAAAGAACGGCGAAAAAATTCAATAGGCTCCTTATTTTGACACATGCTCCAATTATTCGAAATGTTGTACATGAAACACTAATTGTAAACGGTCCGTGCACGGTTCGGCCAAGCGATATTTACATTTTCGTGAGCTACGCCAAGTAGCAAACAAGAATTTTTTTCAGCCGCAATCTTGGCGGATCGCCGAGGAAATATTTTACTTGCTAAATGCTTGCTAAACATTGTCTAACAGACAGTAGAACCGGAAAAGCAATTAAACCTTTTTCGATGGGTCAGTAGTTTTGTCGCTCGGTTTTTGTCAACTATAACGCCATGTTTATTTTTTAAGCTAAATAACTGATCCAGTCTGCGATCTAAAACTTATCTTTGATACCAACATATTTCTTACTGCTACTTTCAGTTGTACTATACATGTACATATACATGTTACCGCTAGATGTATACCTAAAAAGTTCATGGACGAGAAAGACGCACAACACGGCGACCAGAGAGACTCGCCAACGTTACGAACTTTATGCAGTTGTTGCAGCGGTTGGTGTAAGTGAATTTGCTATTTTTTTTTAAAAAAAAATGGTTGAAACATACATGAAATAAACTCGGAAAAAAATCCGAGTCCGCATTTTTTCCGAGTTTATTTCATGTATGTTTCAACCATTTATTTATACAGTTGCTTTTTTAAAAAATTTTTTTTTTTAAAAAGTTAAAAAAAGTAAAAACATGCTTTCATCAACCGACAAGTTAGTGAACATATATTAGTCCGAGACTGATATCACCAACGAGACAATCGATAATGTTGGCAATACACACAACAAAACCAAGCTCGCAGTTGCAACACTATAATCACGTATATGATGACTAGAAAATCAATTTGAACTTTTGATATTATCGGGAACATTGGTTCTGACTCGCGCAGATCTATTATTAAACCATTTTTCAGAAGCTTTCTTGGTAGTTGCGTCTAAATACGAGAATATTCTCTGAACTGGCTCCGGGGGGCGAGATCACAAAGGGGGGCGCGAAATCCCTAGGACACCAGTATTGCAACTAAACTGAATGGAACTTCACTGTAGTAATTTTTTTATGTTTGATGCTTTCATATTTGTCAAAATGGGTTGCCTTGTCCCCTGAAGAAGAACTTGCGGGGGCAGTTTGAAAACTTTGGAAACTTTTTACAAACATTTTTGCAGTTTTTACAAAGTTTTTACCAGAGCAGATATGCCATTTAACCATTTTCACTCTGCACCTTAATTTGTCAACGAAACCAATTGTAGAACTGCGCACATTTTAGGAGTTTTACTGATTTGTATTTTATTTCACAGCTTTGTAGTTGTTCGTACAGTTTCAATTAGTAGTAGTTAAGGCCTGTAAAATCAACCACAAAGTTGCACTGCACGGCGTTGAATAAACATGCTTTCACTTTCTGATACGTCTTCCAAGTACTCGAAATAAGTTCCTCACGCATGCTGCTTTTGCGTTGGTTTCGAACTACATGAGGCGGATCCAGGATTTAGTGAGAGAGGGTTTGGGTAAACGTCCGCCTACATTATCTAAATGTTATCTAAAGTTAAGTCCTTTATTTTACAAGAAAAAGTATTGCAAAACAATTGCGTTTCACTTCAGGGGGTTTGACTGAACCACCCCTAGATCCGCCCCAGAGTTACGACTACAAAACTGTTGCAATTTATTAAACCCCGATACTTCACGCCGTTCCCAGCCGGTATTTCTAAAGCAAGAAATAAAAGATGCACAACACCTTGCTTCTGTAACTCATAACATTGTCGGATCTTCCTTTGTTTTAGGTCTTTTGTTCCGGATCCCGACCCCAAATCCCGCAGACAAAAATTTAGCGTGATATCCAGAGCCAGTACTCAACAAAACATTTGTGATTTTCTATAATATCCACGTACGCATATCTTGAGAACATGCAGTCACATGGGGTTTACACGTGGAGCTGAACCATAAACCGGGTTCTGCACTTTTTTGGTGTTCTAAAACTCCATAACCATTTCAGAGGCACCAAAAACTATCCTCAGTAAGAGAGTCTTTAGGAAGTAAAGATATTTCTTTAAAGCTTAAGGCTACCGTTCACGTTAGAACGATTCAAAATTTCGAAATTGAGATTTTCGCAGAAAATAAAAATGCATTGAATGAGCTTCTAGTAAAAAAAAATTGTTTTTCAATATGTTTAATACTTTGCGAGATATGACGAACGAGAGTTTTTACCGGAAGTGAAACTGTGTGACGTGCGGCGTACTTTAGGAGTGAATTTCTCGAGACATGTTTTGGCTAAAACTGCGACAACGCAAGGGAACAATGCTCCCCCAATTTTTAACCTAAAACTGTCAAATTTAGCAATTTCATAAAACAGCAGCTGAAGATGAAAACCGTCCTGGCGAATTTTGAAATTCCGCTCAAATCATTTTTTATGACTCAATCAGGGCAGTTTTGTACGCTGCAAATATGGAATTTTCTTCAAATACCTGTAGAAAATTAAGGACGCATTCAAATAAAAAATCGCCAGGACGGAATTAGAGTAAAAATTGTGCTGAATCTCATAAACAAACTAAAAATGGTTAAAAAAAATGACAGCCGCATCGACGTCTAAAAACGAAATAAACAGTTTGAACTAGGATGCTCGCATTCGTCTATAAACCAAAATTTTTAAATAACTTTTCCACCATCTCCATTCCATTGGTATATGGGTTTGTGGGTATCCGATAAGTATTAACGGAGTTATGTACGGAAAACTGAAAACACCGCTCAAGGTGAACGGTAACCTTTAGAGTTTTCTCATGGGAACTAGCATTTTAGCTTTCTGTACGTAAATTGGACTCGATTTTCTTTATTTCATTGCTGGTAAAATTATTCCAACCATTGTTCTTGTGCAATAGTTTCCGTTTTCAATAATTTTCCAGGACTGAAATATGAATTTGAAAAATACCACGTCTTCCCAGGTTTTTCCTGTTTCCACTTAACCCCTCTGCCCCAAACCTTCTGTGCAATGCTGTTTGTGATGTTCTCTCTTAGAAAATTAAGCATACATGTACATTTTAGAACAAAACAAATGGAGTACCGGAATGTTCAAGCTACAGCAGCTGCATCCTGATAATCCAACAAATGCTTCAACAGACTTCTTTAGATGTTCTATGCAGCACATAGATACCAGCTGCAAGTCCACCCATATTAATCCAAAGGGTTGTTTTCCTTCGCCACATGTGACTATCCCTAAGCACTTTGGACATGACTTTCTTGTCCTGTGTGAGAAGGACAACCCTGCCGGTCTGTGGGCGACAAACCCGCGCCATTTCCATCAAAGCTTTGGGGTACAAGTCCCAATTTTTCTGCTTAGAGCCGCTTTTCTTCCCAAATGGAAGGTCTGTGACAAAAACATCCACACTGTTTTGCTTGAGAGGCAAGTCGCACACGTCCCACTGGTAAATGTCAAGAAGTACTTGGCTGAAAGTTTACAAAATGCTCTAATTAGAATTTATTTATTAAAATAGTATACAATAACTTGTCTATTGGTAGTAATTAATGGTCTGGCCACCTCTTTTTATGGTTACAGGTCATTTCGTACCAAAACCATTTCATACCAGTCATTTTATAATAGTACCAAACCTCAAGTCATTTCGTACCACATGTCAAGTCACTTTGTACCAAATTGAAATCCACTTCTTATCACAATCCTTCCACACTGTATTACTTTAATATCTTGCATACATTTATACAGGTAGTATAAAATTTACAATCCAACATTGATTGAAAGTCATGATCGTTCACTCGATGTGCGTGTTTTAATCAGAAACCAACTTTGAATCTACATTGACTTATAATCTGAAACTTACATGGTTGATGACAAATTTCAGTGTAATAGTGTCTGCTTTTCCTTAATACAGGATACTAAAGTAATACAGTGTGGAAAGATTGTGATAAGAATTGGATTTCAATTTGGTACGAAAAAACTTGAGATGTGGTACGAAATGACTCAAAGTTTGGTACGAAATGACTGGTACAAAATGGTTTTAGTATGAAATGATCTGTAACCCTTTTTATAGGCATGTCATTTCACCTGTCAACCAAGTTCAATGGAGGAACTTGTCAACATGTCAAACACCGGTAAGCACATATTCTTTTCTTTGAACTCTTATTTATGCACTTCTAGAAGAAAGATATTGCACGGCCTTGGTGGGTTGAACAAGAATACACCAGCAAAACTCTCTGCGCTTAAACATTTTTTAAAGTCAGTGTTGAACCCGCTTTAAAAACTATTTTCTCTCTCTAGATATACAAACATGTCATGTATTGATAAAATATGTAAGTGATGTGAGATTAGGGGGGCAATGAGCAATGATGTACATGGAATTAAGAATGTTCCATGAGCTCGAGTCATACATAAGCTGATAGTGACGAGAGTAAGTGGATAATTGTTGTATTATAAACAAAATCATCAATCAACATTCTTTTCAATAGTCAAATAATATTTTATTCCAGCAAATTTATTTGTGAGTTGTGTACATGTTTCAATTCATTAAACAAAAACAGGAGTTTTGTAAACACTGAAGGTTTGTATGAATGTCTCAGTGTTTGTTTCAAATTTATAATTACTTGAAATATTTAACCATTGCATGTTTTCTGGTGTGGCTTCTTCAAGTTAAGCCACATTTTTCTTCCTCTGTCGGCTTAGCAAACCCCATTGCCATCTTGAATTTCACTACACATAGGCCATGAGCTGAGATCCTCTAATTGTGAAGGAGCTAATCAGAGAGCTCTGTTGCCATTTTCTAGTCACTTGTGTATATAATGATCTACATTGTACTTCACCCTTCGATGATTATGTAACAAGTCTGCAGTCTCTGAGGTGAAGTTCTTAGCAACATCAAGTGACCAGAATGCTTCAAAGGGTAACTAAATTTAGCCGGCAAACTTTACTGCTATAATTGTTATCATTATACAAATTGATAGTAAGTAGTAGTAGTATTTAAGGCACTAACCATTAACTTTCTCAGCTTGAGCCACTTTAATATCACCACCCTTACTTCTCTACTGTATTAAAGCAAAATTAGTTATTCTATTATGAGAATTAAAGAGCTAATCACAGTTTTAATGTTGCTTGCCTTTTGCCATCTGAATCCTTGTTGACCTCTTGTACATTGGAGAGCACCCTGGGTGGAGCCAGTTCATGGTTGTCACCACACAGATGAACACAACTGCGCGAGCTTAGAGCACTCTCCAGGGGAATTGAGCCGCCTCCACACATTGGGTCACAAACTATATCACCTGCAAACACAAATGTTTTCAGGGTGGCTACACAAGTATCAAACTTTCTGTTACAACAATTGTTTTTTTTGTTGTATCTTAGACATCCCTAGCTGTGTTGACACTCAAGAATTTCTAAGAAGACACAAAATTTTAAATCAAAGTGATACTGCAGCGAATTAGTATTAGTTATTGTTAGTGACCAAATGCAATGCTTTGCCCAAGGGGGTAGGGCTAAAAGTTATATTCTTTCTCCACATCACAGGCGAAAAAACCTGGCATGGAATGTACATATACATCTATTAACTAGAACCATTCAAGGTATGTCAGTGTGTTCAAACTTAAAAAATTTTACTTTTTAGATAAATATGAAGGTATGGGTGTCAAGATGCATGTAAAAACTTTTGGTTAGAGTACAGTTAAAATTAATACTACATGTACCTGATTGGTTTATTCTTTGCTGGAGTGGATCATCTGGCAGAATTGCTGCTTGGTAAAATGACCCAGTTGATTTGTTCAACTTTTTGACTGGGTCTCAGCCGAGTAAAACTACTCTAGTCAATAAATTAGCTTTACTCAATTCATTAATTTGCTTTTAGGAACAATAGACATGGAAGTGCCATCAACTGATCGAGTACACTTTAAATAAGAGTTCATCTTTTACCTCATTAAATGATGCTTTGTTCAGGTACAAGGAACAGAATGATGAACAACTATAAACAGAATCTGACTGGGCTAGTCCCGGTCCCTACCCAGATAGACCACATACTTGACTTAGGCTTTCACTTGCTCCATCAGTAGCAGATACCTTGGTTTATACTTAAGTGAATTGATACAACAAACTTGTTCAGAAACTTTATAGCCTTCAGTTGCAAAAACATTTACCAAAAAATCCAGGACAAAATCCACAAAATCTTTGTGGTATTTAAATGGAAAATGTGACACATAGGGAAATCACTAACTTCGAATTAGGTTTGATGAATGAGAATACAAAAATTCTAATTATCAACACAAATCAGTTTGAAACTTTCCGCTTAAATAATGTTTGTAGCTTAGTCCCATTCTCAGCTCCCTTCAACCACCCCCACCCCCCTCTAACAGACACACACCATCCCCCCTCCCAGGGCAGTCTTTATTCTCTAATGTTCTCAAAAATGTTACCTGCTTTTATGTCAGCCAGATGAAGCAAGGCATAAGCTAGAGTCGACTTCAGGGTTGTTGGGCCAAAATGAGTAATATTCCTTTTTCCTCTTGTCACTCGTGTCAGTGCAAGGCTAACAGATACCTCACTGTCCACAATCCTCAGCAAGACTTCTATGTCAGCGTTGCTCAAGTCAACCTTCCACCCGAGTGAGTCATTGATTCCGCCCCCAAACTTAGCTGCGGCCTCCATAGACGTGAAGCTGTGTTTCGCTTTATTAATACTCACCCGTGAGCAAGTCACTCTAAAACTTGGAACATTAACCCCTTCCACTGCACAGCGTTTGACAGGCACATCTGGGATTTCATCTACCACACTATTTGCCTTGGAACAACCTTCCTGGGATAAATCAATTTTTCTTTTCTTCAAAAAATCTTTGTCTTGGGACTCAACAGGTATGCCTGTCATCAAATGACCGCCATATCCCGTGTACTGCTGCCACGATTTCAGTGCTGAATCCCAGTTAAACTCCGTCGGAAGTTCAGCAAACCTTTCCAAAATGTCGTCGCTATAGCAGTCAATACCATTAAACTCTTTGACAACAATTGAAAGATTTTCTACAGAACGCAGTTCCTTCAAGTTTTCTAACGTATTGACCGGAATTTCGCAATAAATCTTTCCCCTTGTTTCTTTGATAATGCTGCATTTCAGTTTTTGCATGCATTCGTCCTTGGTGACCGACTCCAAACCCGTAGTCACTGTAGCACAAACCACACACGTGTTGTTTTCTTCCGCCATGTTTGATCCCGACCGATCTGCGAGGCACTGGGTCGACAAACGAGAATGAGCATAAGAAGTTCTGGGGGGGAGTAGTAGGTAGCTATTCGCACGGTAATAAACAGCAATAATTGTAACTGCTTTTCCATTGAACACATTTTCAACACTGCATATGTCCATATTGTGCAGAAATGCCAAACAAACAGTTACATTAAATCTTAAACTGGATTTCAGAGCTACAACATTAAGAGACCCAACGCCAAAACTATTTAGCCCTCCCTACTTGGCGGCAAAGATGCGCTCGTACCAGCTCCCCTGAACGCGCTAGGAATGGTCAACAAGTGACAAGAAATGGACGAAGAAGAAGAAATTCGCTATCGGGAACTGGTTCATGAAAAGCTCAGGCTCGAACGAACAATTAAAAGAAGAGCTTTAAACATTTCCCAGCTGAGGTCTGATATCATATCTCTTAAAGAGGTGCGTTGCTTGAATTTGAATTCAAATTCTCTAGCCCAGGGAATAGGGTTTGTACACTTGATCATTGTTAAACTGATGAAAAAGTTTTGTTCTTCATGTTAGGTTTTGGAAAAAGACAGAGTGAGACAACAGTTGAGAGAACTCAATCAAACCCATAGTTCAGATTTTAGCCCTGAGCATGTGGCAAAGATGATGTGTGAGAACCACCCCAGTTCACTCGGTGGTAAGCTATTTCTACAGACAATCTAGGCTATTTCTATGGACAATCTAAGCTATTTCATTTGACAATATAAGCTATGTCTATGGACAAGTATAAGTTATTTATATGGACAATCTAGGCTATTTCTATGGACAATCTAGGCTATGTCTATGGATAATATAAGCCGTTTCTATGGACAGTATAAGCTATTTCTGTGGACAATAGACCAGTTCCCACAAACAGTTACATGAAATTGAGGCTAGTGCTTTGCAAGAAAATACAGCAAATTAAATGTGTTGTGTAGGTTATTGTTTACAGGAACCCAAGAGCCGTTTTGCCTTGTTTTTTACAACATTATTACTAAATTAAATTGAATTAAATTAAATTTTAAGCAAGAATTTCTCATTTGTTAATTGTATTTCAAATGTAAACTATGCATGATCAATGGAGATATGAACTGCTTCTATACTGGGTGTTTCATGTCACAATTTATGCCCTTGGGATTGCAAAAGAAAAACCGTAATATCCATGGACAATATGAAATTCTGCAGGGGCCGGGGAGAGGGAGATGGTGTAGGCATTTTTGTAATTAAGTCATACAATACTGGTTCATGCTTGAATCTTTTAAGAAGGGGCAAACCATTTGATCTTTGAGGGGGGGGGGGCTTTTTTAGAAAAAAATAGTTCTCATAAAAAAAAACCAGCAGAAACTGGTGAATGAAAAAAATATCGTGCATCATATTCCCAAGGGGGAAAAAGAGTTGCAGCTCATAAAAAAATTCCTGCTAGTGTTTTGTATCAAAAAAAAATTTTGCACACTACTGGACGTGAAAAAAAAAATTCCTGCTCACCAAAAAGCCCCCCCTCCCCCCCTCAAAGATCAAATGGTTCGCCCCTAAGAAGAGGTGTTTTTTTTCAGATATTATTAAAGCATTAAAAAACAGGAAAGTGACGATTGTGTTGGAATGTGCACAACTGGCCAGTCAGATTGACCAATCAAAAGGGAGCCAAACAACTGCTGTGGTTTAAACTACTGAGTACACAATCAAGATCTGTGTTTTTAAAAGATTTAATGCAGTTTATATCAGCCACTTTGACAGAGTAGCACTCGAGCATCAGGTTGTGAGTGAGTAAGGAAAGTTGGCAACCAGCATGGGTCGGAGAGTTATGTATGAACTTGCATCAAATTGAGGAGAGGAGAGATGGTTGGTGGGCAAAGGATAATTGAAGATTGAAACTATGGCTTTGTCATATGCATCAAATCTGTGTTAGATATCAGTATGTTAAACTATCCACTGATAAATTATCATGCTAAATTGTACTCATTTAATAACTAAAGACAGGATAATTTCTCACTTAGTGACCAACGACGGGGCAGTTTCACTTGGTCTGACTGAGCTCACGGTAGTTTATAGCAGTCCAGAGTAATCATCTAACAACAGGATAATGAATAAGTTAACTTTCGTATTTTTGCCACCGTTGGCCTCCTCCACAGGCAGGTCAGTGCGGCGATACTGGATATAGCGGTTTTATGCATAGCATCACTATTCAAGTTTATTGCCAAGTTTAAGCATATATCTGTATTAAATCACGCTATAATTACCTGCAGATGAAGCTTGGGCTTCGCTAAGGTTTCAGTACATTTTTAGTTGATCGAGTTTTTTCATTGTATTTTTTACCACATTTCTCACGTCATTCTAACAAATGTTATATGCTTTGCTTTTGACAATCGTGCTCTGTCATATGAAAACACTGGACAACGTCCTTTAATGACAAAAATTTAATATACTAACAAATTTTAAAGGATAGAAGAAAAATGAAAAGAAGAAAGAATATAGCTAACGCACTGTTGCGTTCATTTTAAAACTTTTGTTTTTTGCTTCCCGTGTTTTTTGCATTTTGTTTGTTATTCAGGGGCGGATCCAGAAATTTTAGAAAGGGAGGATAGGGGA
>JAOBRG010374344.1:0-12305 GCA_027574985.1 Umimayanthus nakama
ATAAAAGTCAGTTATCCGATAGCCTTGGGAAAGGAACCGATTTTGTGGATACGACTCTCTCTCTCTCTCTCTCTCTCACTCACTCTCTGTCTCTGTCTCTGTCTGTCTGTCTGTCTGTCTGTCTGTCTGTCTGTCTCTCTCTCTAAGGAATCCAGTTAAGTGTGTTTGCATTTTTTCACTTCCTTCAAAAAATCAAAGTGTTCGGTTCTAACACTTGTCTGCTCTTCCCAGTGATTGACATCTGCAGGGACAAGACCTGTCCGAGGGGGTCTGTGTGCGAAGCGACTGGATTAAACCGGTACCGTTGCAAATGTAAGTTCATTAGAGTCGATATAGTGTCGTATCTCAGGTTTGCCAACGTTTAGGCGCATGTGACACCTAGGTAGTTAGTATTGCTGACTTCTTCTGATCGCGGGCGCTCGTACCACTGTACACGTTGGCACGATTGTATTGCTTCAAATTACAATTCAGACAAGTCAAGTTTTCTTAATATTTTTGTTTTCACCTCAGGCTTCGTTAGGAAACAGTCATTTCTTTGGCCGGTTGGGGTTTCGGCTCTGGTTCCTTTTACTTTTATTTTTCTGTGTCGCACCTAGTTCAGCGCATGCGTCTTGCATCACCAAATATGCTTCGGTAGCACAGTGGTTAGCGCATCAGACATGGATTCTGGGACTATTGGTTGCTTTTTTGGCTGCTGCATCATTGTTGCTACACTGAAGACGACTTATCTGGTGGAGAGGCCTATGTAGCTTAACTTAGATCGTAGCTCTTTGGCGTGTAATAAACTGTTCACTTTAGTAAATGGAATCTTTAATTTTTGTTCAAGTTCAATAACACGATGTTAGCAATCCACAACATATTGCCAAGTCAGCCTTTAAATTCTACCCCAGCATTCGTCCCATTTTATGTAATATAACATACGAGTTGTTTAGAACGAGTGAGATGGAAGTGTACGCTAATTTGTTTAAATTTAAATTAAAGCCCGAGTTAGGCAACTAACATAACCTCTTGTTATGGGGTGGGAGATTGGAGGCGAAATAGTTGCTGCACGGAACATAATCAGGACTTCCTTGACATATCCTCCAAAAATTGTAAATAAAATTTGAAAATGCCTGTTTGACCGTCTACTATGTTGAAATCAATAAATGCAGTGTGCATCCAGCACTCTATGTTATATGCAAAAATCTTGCTGTAAAACTGTAGAACATATTGAACGTTAGTAAGAATAAACAGCAAAAAAAGCTTGTTGTTTAGGTTTGACGAGGTTACATAAAGACGATCTTTATATTGGTTGTGTTGTGTGATTGTTACTTTTTCTACCAGACACAGTCACAAATGCTTGTACGAAAGCCCAGTGTCCGCGCGGTCACCGATGTAAACCTTTGGATTCAAGACGGTATAGGTGTGAAGGTGAGCAGTTTTTCTGTTTGATCGTTTTGTGAAAGGATTCTTCTTTGTTTGAGGAGGCGTTTTTGTCAGTAAGGTAGGGTAAAATATTGCTTTATTAGCACGATTTTTTTACAAAATATTGCTAAAGCTTTATATCTTTACAATATTACGTAGAAATACATATAAACACTATAGACTACTTTTATAACGCTAGGAGTGAAGCTATACGGCAACAGTCATAGCCAGTAACAGTAACAATAATAATGATAATAATAAAATCTAATTATATATAGATATTTTAATTAGGGCAATCAATTATTTCAGAAATTTTTTCTTTAAGTCAGCCTGAATGCGAAGAGTCAGGATAAATGGATTCTTTTTCCATGCAGCCGTTCGATGAAGCTATAGAGTATTTTAATGGCTTGTTTATGAATAACTTGTAGTTACAAGTAGTGAGAAAGCAAAGACGAAAGACAATGACAATTATGGTGAGATGACGGCGGCGATGACGTTGCTTGTAACGACAATAACAACATCGGTGACTACAGTGAAGATAATGGCGATGACGTAACGATAATAATAACAATAATGGTGGCCATGACGTTGGCGATTGCGACAATGACAGTGAAAATGATGGTGATGAAAGTGATAAAGATGATGGCGATGATGGTGACGACGATAATAATAACAATAATGGTGGTGATGAGGATGACGATGGCGATGATGGTGACGATAAAGATGACAATTTCAATGACAGTGTTAATGATTATAACAATTACGATGACGACGAAAAACGTCGATTACGATTATTGAACGACGATAGTGATAGAAGTAGTGGCTGTAACAAAAAACGATGAATAAAACTGACGGGGACAACGGCGACGGCGATAACGACAAAAACAACAACAATCTGGATACCATGACAACGACAATGTCGACCACTGCAGCGCTCAAGATAAGGACAGAGAGACTAGCACAGCAGTGATAGCGATCATGGAAGTGACAGTGATCTGAACTCTGGTACCGGCCTAGACAAAGGAAACATCAACTGCTATAATAGTAGGAATGATACCGACCGTATATGTATTTGATCAAGGGAAGGGCTAACACTCGAAACGTCAACTACACACCACATCCCACAGGCGAAAAACACACCATATCAACCTTTTTTTTTTAAAAAATCCTAGACTTTTAGCGAGTCTGAAAATGCCAATTCTTATAGATAATAGGTAACTAAGTAGCGATGGCAAAATATAGGGACAGAGAACATTGATCAAGAAATGTGACAATGACAGTTATACTTGTATGCGAACCACGACAATTTGAAAGATGAAGAACTCAAAGCTCTGATTGTCTCTACAAATAAATCAAAGTTACAGCTACGCTTTATTTTTGAATACTAATCTACTCAAGCAACTCATAATACTTCGATTTCATACTCGTCTTTACGTGAACAACTTCTTCTTGTTGTTTCTCCGTCGCTTACTTTGTCTTGTATTTTTTCTTCTTTTTTTCCTTCTTTGTACCTTTGTTCTATTGTCTTTGTTTTATATTTTTGCTGAAATATATCAACACAATTTGATTGTTTTTATTTCCTGCTCCTGACCTTACCCTATCTTTCTTTGAATTTATTATCTAAAGGCCGCCTGCCTCGATTAGCCCTTATTGATATTTATACAGGTAGCTTGCCCTCATTAATTTGTAAATCTATTCATTTATGTAATATTTCTCTGTTTTAGTATGCGAGTTGTTGTTGTTGTTAAGACAATATCAGTAAGCCATTAAAGAAAATGAAATGAAAATGACTATCAAATGACAACTGCAATTTCTTAACATATTTTGTCTTTTCTAACTACAATTCTCTAGACATCGACGAATGCTCCCAGAATCCGTCAGTATGTCACCCAGACGCAGAATGCCACAACCGTCCTGGGTACCACTACTGCACCTGTCGCACGGGTTACAGAAATTCTTACGGGAGAAAGGACAATCTCGGAAGACTCCTTTGCGATGGTTAGTGACGCAGTTTTCCCTTTCGTAAACGGTCGTTGCCATTTGGAACAGTCGTTGCCATTTCGAGCAATAGTCTGTTGTCGTTTTCATGAAGATGACAACGTCTTGATAACGGAATATCTAAAACAACTAACAGTAATCCTGACCCTCACCTTAATCCCAACCAACGCTACTTCTAAAAGAGGAAACTAAAAGGAAAAAAACATACCGTGTTTCGAACCCGTGATCGCTAGCATTCTAGCTTTTAACACTACCACTATGCCAACAACCTGATTTGGTGCCATCCACATTCTTTTTACTGTATATATATATTACAAACGGCATCGACTGTTGCTGAAAATGGCAACGACCGTTCCAAATGGCAACGACCGTTTACGAAAGGGAAATTAGCGTTAGTGACATCGCTCGGTTGAGGACCATGGTATAGACTAGCTCTTGTCTATTAAGGTTACCGTTCATGTTAGAACAGATCAAAACTTCGAAATTGAGATTTTTGCAGATTATAAATACACATGAAATGAACTTCTAGTCAAAAAAAGCTGTTACTCAATACGTCTAGTAGTTTGCGAGATATGACGAACGAAAGTTTTTACCGGAAGTAAAATTGTATGAAGCGCGGTTTAGTTTAGATGTGAATTTCTCGAGACATGTTTTTGCACAAACTACGAATATGTAAAGGATCAATGCTGCCTCAATTTTTAGTGTCATGCCGTCAAATTTGGAAAGATGATAAAATAATAACCGAAGACAAAAACCGTCCTGGCGAATTTGGAAATTCCGCTCCAATTAGTTTTTATGACTCAAACAGTGCAGTTTTGTATGCTGCAAATGGGAGTTTTCTTTAAATGCCTGCAGAAAATTAAATACGACCTCAATCAAAAATCGCCAGGATGGAATTAGAGTAAAAATTGTGCTAAATCTCACAAACTGATTAAAAAATGGTTGAAACTGAAACTGACAGGCGTATTGACGTCTTGAAATTAAAAAATTTGTTTACAAACTAAAATTTTAAAAAATATTTTCGCCACCACCCAGATAATTTTATAAGCTTTCCATTGATATATAGGTTTGTGGGTGTCCGATGCGTATTAACGGAGTTACGTACAGAAAACTAAAAACACCGCTCAAAGTGAACGGTAACCTTAATAAGGAGTCTTCTTGTACCAGTCGGGACTTCAGGTTTCCTCTCGTCCACTGTTTTTTATGACTCGAAAATGGTTTCTGTGCAAATTTTTTCTTCACCAACCTTCGACAATTTTGTTTTGTTTTCCTGTAAAATTGTTATAACCTTTCTGTGTGCAAGTTATCTCTTTTTGCCTGGTTCGAAAAGGAAAATTTATTTTTACATTCTCTTTGACCACCCTTCTTTCCCCCATCACCCACCTCCTCCAACACGACAGCAAGCAAATAGCCGATCTCTCTGTCAGTACTTTATTCGGGTAAATATTGAAATAAATCTTTGGTTTCAAATTCTGATCGCAACTAATCTTTCTATTTTGGCAGATATAAACGAGTGTTCCAGCCGCGTCTGCGCTCAAAGGTGCGCCAACACCCGCGGATCGTTTAAGTGTTCATGTAACCCCGGGTACAAACTGGCCGCTGACAAACGGTCATGTCACGGTAAGATTGTTGTATTGCGCTTGTTTTGTATGAGATGGTACACACGCACCAACAAGTGCAAATGAAACAGTTTTATTAAACTCTAGTTGCTCAAATGCTTCGAAATTTAGCTTCCTACTCAAGTTTTTCTGTTTCAGCAACACTAGGCGCAATGAGTTTCCATATACGGTAACACGAGATTGAGAGAACCAATCAGAATGCTACAAACGCAGTATCTGAGATTAGGAGAACCAATCAGAATGCTACAAACGCAGTAACCAAGATTGAGAGAACCAATCAGAATGCTACAAACGCAGTATCCGAGTTTGAAAATTGATTGATGCTTTTTTGTTCTTTTGGTTTAAATACGCTTTTATTTAGCTGCGGGAAAAAACATTTTGTTTTTCACATTTTTATGCTCAAGCAACGGTATCCTCACTACCCAAGCGAATTGGGGGGTACACGTATGTGTGTATGCCTGGCATACCCGACAGGGTGAAACCCTCAACCACGGTATTCCTCGAATACCAACAGACGTCCCCCTCCCCCCTCCCCCCCCAAGTAGCGTCTCTAGTGTTCTCTTGTGGAAACTCCCCTCACCGACACACACATGCACTCCTCAATGCGCATTGGTAGTTAGAGTACATTATCTTGATGTTTACCTTTTGGGGGGGAAGCAAGCGTGTATTTGGGCGCCACTATAAGGAAATACGCGAAAGATTGCTACCTGTGTGTATGCGTGTACATGTGTGTGGGTGTGTCTTGGGTTTTTTTTAGCAACAGCTGGCCTCGGTAAAACCTTGTAACCACGGGGAAATAAAGCTCTTGAATAAATACGTGATGTTATGACAAATCTAATTTATCCACTGTCATTTTATTCATTTTTTGCAAGATGTCAATGAATGCGAGAAGCGCGGAATGTGCCATCACAACTGCCGTAACGTACGTGGCTCGTACAGGTGCTCATGCAGAGCGGGCTATCGGTTGCAGAGTGACGGCAGAACATGCCGGGGTAAAACCACTTTTTTTCTTTTTTTTTCATGAAACCTCTCAACTATGATTCTGGAGCTAGTTGTGTTTCCATGGTCCCGCCCATATGAATCCGGCTTAGGTTTCACCAATCAACAAGGGTTCGACTCATTAGTGCAACTCAGAGGAAAATTTGGCTGAACCTCCGTACACAAGAGTAGTAAAAACTCGAAATAGTGAGCTATGCATAGCGAAGACAGCATAGATATAGCTGATTATGGTTATGGTAATGATGATGAAGTATTTAGGTGATCCTTGAAGGGCTTTTCAGATACCTGTGGCTCACGAGATTTGTCTGACCGATAGCACGTACAAGGTGCTTCAGGCTGCCGCTATACAGCCAATGCGTGATCTCCGACCTTGTAGAAATTTATTTATTTGCTTTTTTATTTATCTATTTAGCTTTTTCCCTGATGGAAGTGGGACACTGCTACAGGTTTCCCCAATTACAGCAGGTCCCTTAATTTATAGTGGAGGAGGTGACTGTCCACAACACCGGTGTTAGTCTACTCTTACAAACAAGCGTGCGGGTTCTTTTAAGTCTCTCAATAGAATGTCGAGAGGCTAGACCAACGACTTAATGTCCCTGTCCACGGACGGTGTGGAGAAAGAAGGTTACCAAAAGTTAAACCCTCGACCAGTCCCGGGATTGAATCCAGGACCTAACTGTTGGCAGCTGATCTTACTAACTGTGCTAACCGCGCTCAGTTGCAAAATCGGTTTCTTAATAATCTGTAATAACGAAACTACCCTTATGCAGCCGTACGAAGGAAATTGGCAGCAATGAACAAGTTTTTCGCTCCTGTTTGGTCTCGTCAGTACAGCACAACCGCGCAGCCTTTAGAGATGAGGTCATTTCACTGTGCTCTCTTATAAGTTAATCGGATGTAGGTCCCTTTAAAGCCAAACCACTGCAGTGCAAATTTGGGACCTTTGGTTATGAATTTTGTGGGTAGTTGTTTTGTGTTTTATTTATAAAAGCAAAATAAACAAATAAAACAAAATAAATTAAATTAAGTTGATGAAATGTATTTTTGTGCTTAAACGGAATGTTTAGTGAGGAACATAAATAACTTTAAGTTAATTATAAATATATCCATTTGCCATTTGTTACCCACCCATATTTTCTATTTTCATTTTTGCTATTTATTGCTCATCTAAATATCAGTTTTTGCACTCAATACTTTCCACCAGATGTTAATGAGTGCTCTCGAGGACACGAGGGAGCGTACTGCGCGTGGTGGTGTCGGAACACGCCCGGAAGTTTCAAGTGTGAGTGTCCCAGAGGGTACACACTCGGGGTGGATGGCTTCTCATGCAGAGGTAAATATTGACCGCAACAGCAGAGCAACTTTGATGGGGTGGGGTGGGGATGTTGTGGTTGGTGGATGAAGGGCACACACTCGGGGTGGATGGCTTCTCATGCAGAGGTAAATATTGACCGCAACAGCAGAGCAACTTTGATGGGGTGGGGTGGGGATGTTGTGGTTGGTGGATGAAGGGCACACACTCGGGGTGGATGTTATTTCATACTAAGGTTTACACTGACAGTAATCGTAACCGCAGAGCAACGTTGATGGAGATGGGGTGGGATCGTTGAGGTTGGAGGGTAAAGGGCATACACTCACGATGGAAGTTTTCTCATGATGAGGACCCCTTCACATAAGTTTTCATTTTCCAGCTCTTTATCTGGCCTCGTTTCGTCGGGGTGGTGCAGTAGCACAGACACTCGCCTCTCACCAATGCGACGCGGGTTTGACTCCCAGCCTGAAAAGTATATGAGCTGGGTTTGCGCTCCCTCTCCGACGTCGGGGGTTTTCTCCGGGTACTCCGGTTTCCTTTCTCAACAAAAAGTGCGATTTACGCCAACGTCTGAGAAGTTTCGGGATAAGCTTTGCTATTTGAAGCTTAATAAAATTAAAGTAAAGTAAAAGTAGCTCAGTTAGTTGAGCAACGGTGATACGTTCTGGAGGTCGTAGGCTCGAATCCCACTGCGTGGAGCAATTTGCTTTCTAGTGCTACCGCTAAGAAGGTATTATTTGATATATTTTGTACAGCACTTCAACTTGCCATTTAAACAACTACAACAACAATAACTTCATTTGCATTTCTCTTGTTTTACACTTCTCAATATTCTTTTATTTGTGTCTAATTTTTTTCCTAGATAATATGATACTTTTTGTTTTTTATTTGTTCCATAGACTTATATTAGAAATGCCTAGGGTCTAAAGCAACTGTTAGGTTTTCAAGTTAGACTCCTAGTCTGTTGAAGTTTCAGTAAGAAATGTTACAGCCTGAGAAATAAGTTTACGAAGCGACAATAGGCAGTACTTTCAATGTTCGTTAAGCATGTCTTACTAGCATGTGACGTTACTGGTAGAAAGTATTGTTCGGAGGCGAACTCAAAGGAGAAGCCTTTTCCCCACCAGCCCCTCCCCCCCCCAAACTACACCACCGCATGTAATTTTGTTTATCACATATACAAAAAGGTTTTACAAAAAATGTGTCAAATGGAAACACTGTTTCTTCCAGGTAACTCTTTTCGTCCAAGCTCGCGTTGTAAATTACTTCGCTCGGGTCATTCATTTCTAAAGTAGACCTTTTTCTAATTACCAGTTGCCGCTGATAACAGTGTCAACAGATTCGTTTTTGCAGGTTAGCCTCAACTTGATGTTGAATCGGCTAAAATATCGGCGAGATCTGAATTCCCAACAATACACAGAAATGTGAATAGCTGATATCCAAATTGGAACGTATGAGTATTTGACATCATGTCGAGGCTAAGACTGCAAAAACGAGTCTATAGTCATTGTACTCAGCGACGACTGCTAGTTGGAAAAAAGGTCTTTTGATCTGTATCATCTGGTTTTCCAGGTAGTTAAATATATCAATGAAAAAAATAATTTGGGAAAGTTGATTCAGTTATTTAAAAAATCCTGTTGATAATGTTTTTTTTATTTGTGTTATAGATAAGGATGAATGCAGTGAAAACAGAGAGATATGTGGGAAAAGTAGCTGTGTCAACACCTACGGAGATTACAAGTGCATCCCATTTGAGTGTCCGTCCGACTACTACAGGCGAACCTCTCCCTCGTGAGTGCAAGGCTCATTTTGTTTTATTTATTTATTTTTGTTTTAACTTTGTTTTTATCTTTTTTGTTCGGGCTAAAAAAGCACTTTTAGCACTTTTAGTGAGGCTTATCTATAAAAATCTAAAAAGACTAAATACAATGAACTATAAAAATTTAAGAAGACTAAATACAATGAACTGTAAAAATCTAAACAAGGCTAAATACAATGGATGCTGAAAACAATTAACAAAATTGGACTTGAAACTACTTGTATTATCCTCGGAAAGAAAATTCCATTCATTGGTTGTTTGTGGATAGAAAGAAGAACTTAAAAATCTCTTTCTTTGCCCTCTTTTATTTTTTACTTTTAGACGAACCGGAAAAAGCCTGGGAACGAGGGAGAGAGTTCACACACAAATGATGTAAATGTAACTGAAGTTAATTAGGAACGTTGAAAAAAGGAATGATGTATTGAGAAACAATTCAAACACTAAATCAATCAATAATAGGCAAACAATCAATAAGTCAACGAATGATATATCAGCAATGACTGTGGCCTAAAGCTTTGTTCACACTTGCGAAATAAGAACAAGAGGAAGCATAAGAAGTTTTTAAAAATTACAAGAAAAAAGACAATGACAAGTGTGCAATGAGGTTGAGACAGGTGCACAACGATTAACGTTTCTTTGGTTTTTTTCTTTTGTTACTTAGATTTCTTCTTCTTATGCTTGATTATATTTCATAAAAACTGAACCAGTTTTAAATTATTACATGAACTGTGAAAGCAGTATTGAATGAGTTGACCAATCGATTCATAATTACTCAATCACTCAGTTATACTAGCACACAAACATTAACCAATCGATCAATCTAAAAACCTATCAATCAATCAATGACTTAGTTTCTTAATGATAAAAAGATAAATAAGTTGACAAATCTGTGAATTGAAAGAAGGGAGGGGGAGTGATGGGATAGGGCTGGCTGTATACGAAGTCATTTGATGGATGACTGAACCATGAGTCAGGAAGAAAGAATTTCGGGTGGAAGAGAAATCTTGAAACACGAATCACGACTATAAAAAGTGAAAAAATCATGAATTACATCATCTCGCAGGCAGTAAATCATGAATCATGAACAAAAAAATTAATCTTGAGTTTTTGTCTCATGATAACACAAATGAATCATGAATCATGAAGAGATTCTATAAATGGATCATGAATCATTGGTCGAAAAATATCTGGGAATAACGAACTATCATACTGAAAAGATTCCGCTTCCACCCCCGAGAAAGAAGGACGTGATAAGAGAGGAGGATGAAGAGGGAACAGATGCTAGTACATTTTGTGTAAAGTTAATTATAAAACAAGTTGACCTTGGTTAATTACACAGGAAATGCGAAAGACAATGCCCGAATGGTGACACAACTTGCTTCAGTATTCGAGAGCGAGCAATCAGCTATTGGACATTTCCTCAGCGAAACACCACCGGTACTAAGAGCATGAGGTTTACCTACCAAATTATTACAAGAGGTAAAGTGTAATACAGTAGAACCTCAATAAGTCGAACCCTTGGTAACTCGAATTCCCCGCTAACTCGAAGCAAAACTAGTTTCCCTTGGATTTGCCTCATATATTTACTGTAATTTTAACCCCTATAACTCGAACCACGATAACTCGAAACTCCGTTAACTCGAAGTGATGTTTACTTCCCTTCGGGTACTTCGCTTTGCGATTCTACTCTCGATAACTCGAAGTCGATTTATGAAAAGACTTTTCAACAAACGTTAACAGGCGAATTAGCGCTAAACAATCTGTACAGCAGTTGTTTTACAGTACTTGTGGTTTTCATGCTTTTGGTTTGTTTTATTTTGTTGTTTTTACGATTTTACATTGTTAGAAACCTTACAACAAAACATTTATAAGCACAAAACCAGTTAATTAAGTGTTTCTGGTTTCTCGTTCAAAACCCTTACCTACCAAATCATTACAAGAGGTAAAAGTGTATGATTTATCTAACAAATCTATACCAGAGTAAGAATGTAATGTTTACCTACCAAATCATTGCAAGAGGTAAAAGTGTAATATTTATCTAACAAATTTACAACTATTACCATTATTTTTCTTATTATTTAAAACGGTAAAAACGAACGATAAAATCCGACGTTGCGGAGTAGTCATGGCTCCATTACTTCCATTATCAAGGAAAATGTTAAAATGCAAACTACGGAATTAAAGCGGTGTGGCGCGAAAATTAACATAACAGGGTGCTAAGATTATAAAAATACTTTCGCACGAATAATCTGATTGCACGTTGAGATCTAGCTTTAAGGTTCTTATAAAAAGCATTTCGTACGATAAACAGTCAATCTTGTTCCTGCATTTCTTAAGCACCTCGAAACGTTTCCGTAGGTCCTGAGGGATCGTCCCGTGCACGTTCCTGTATAGTTTGGCAATGGCGGAGGACTGTTGTTTATTTCCTTTCACACGGTTGTGTAAATGTTCGCATGCGTAGCCTACATAACCTGCATCGCACAGGTCGCATTGAAAGTTATAAACAACACACTGTTCGATGGTTTTGCTTCTTTCACACTCAGTTCCTGTTCAGTTTTTCTGCTGACAAACACAGGCTGGATGGTGGTATTTACTTTTAGGCTCAGACCCTTGAATTGTTCATTCACAATATCTGCTGAAATTTGGTCTTTAAATGGTACAACCACTCGAAATGTGTCATCCGACTCCTTAGTTGGTGATGAAGGTCGCTGCTGGTCACAAACCTTTGAGTCAACGAATTTTTTGATGGCAGAGTTGACCAGGTGTTTGGGGTAATTTAAACGTGAGAATACTGTCTT
Organism: Umimayanthus nakama; assembly: GCA_027574985.1. Lineage (NCBI taxonomy): Eukaryota > Metazoa > Cnidaria > Anthozoa > Zoantharia > Parazoanthidae > Umimayanthus > Umimayanthus nakama. The sequence continues at coordinate 11,950 of JAOBRG010374344.1, forward strand.
CAATCGGTCACATTCGTCTGAGAAGTGTGACCAAGAAGAAGATAAACGATTTGCTCAATCTAGCATAGTTCGGAGTAAATCCCGTTTGTACCGGTTCTCAACATGACTCTGGTAATGTAAGATAAGTATGTGGATCTACTATGCTAGATCGAGCACATCGTTTATCTTCTTCTTGGTCACATTGGAGTGCAAAGGATGTTCTCGCTCGGATCCATGAAATTGTTATTATTATTATCATAATCATTATCATTATCATTATCATTATTATCATTATTATCATATTATTATTATTATTATTATTGTTTTATAACACACGTATGTGTATATCGACTGACTGCAAGATGATGATGATGATG
>JAOBRG010374344.1:12405-26174 GCA_027574985.1 Umimayanthus nakama
TATTATTATTATTATTATTATTGTTTTATAACACACGTATGTGTATATCGACTGACTGCAAGATGATGATGATGATGATGATGTACGTAACTCCATACAGGTTATCTAAAGCCCGTGACAGTTCGCTATCGTTTTAACAACCCCAACCATACTCAAGAGTTCAGTATCGAACACAATCGGTACACCAACGTGGCTGTGGTGCAGAACATAGTGGAGTTGAAGGGACCAAAAGATTACGTGCTGGAGTTTGTGGGTGAGGTGGTAGAGGCCGGAGTTGTGACCTCCAGATATCTCAACACACTCTATGTGTTCGTATCGCGATACAATTTTTAAACCTCCAGCTTTGATAAATAACAGGTTAACGTTCATTTGTGTAGACAGACTCAGGACAATCGTGTTGGTTATAGAAGACTCTGGAGATTGCTGCTTATTGTGGAAGTAAAAATATTGTTAACAAACGAAACGGTCAACGTCATTTAAAGAGGTACAAAAGCGGGCAAGTTCACACCGGATTAAGGGAAAATATGTGACTAGGTTAATAAGGCGTTAAAGTAGAAAAACATGATTGCCTTCTATAAATACAACTTTAAATTCAACAATCAAATCTGAGTAAAAATAGTGAATTTGGTGCCGTTATAATGTCAAACTAACTGCGCGTTTGTGCGCTGGTACTTGAAAGTTAGGGGTGTATATATTCCTTGTTTTTCCTTCTTGTTTCTTCGTCTTTCTCTCTTGCTCCCCTGCCCTCCTCTTTTCCTTACTCCGTTTTTCCCCATACTCTTTCCCCGGTGCCCCTTAACACTGCTCCAATATACCTTGCATAAGTTGTTTCGTATAATAACGTAAGCTTTTCACTAAGTGTATGTAAACATCTTTACTAGGAAAAACGTTAGTACGTGCCGTAAAATATGGGAAAAAAACTGTTTAAAAAAATAAGTTTTGTAAACTAACGTTGTTGTGAACCTGCTTCATTAGGTATGTTTTTTGTTCTTGCATACTGTAGCAGTAAGCATGTTTGGCATTGGATGAATGTGTTTTTATCGCTAATAAATGCTAAAAGGAAAGTATTTCCAAAGAGGTTGTTTTAAGATTGTTTCAGCTATATTGTAGAGGCTGCGTCAAGTAAAGTGGTTGTGCGGGGAAAACACGAGATGAAAGTTTGAAAATCTTATGAGTTACAAGATTAAGGAAAGTTCAAAGACTGTAACTGTTAACAAAAATTGATGAAGAATTGATGTGTGTATCTGTATAGACATTATCAAAGTTGGGAAATAGTTACGTGGAATTTTTAAAGTTAGATTGCTTGCTGTCTAGTGCAGCTATATATCTAATCTTTATCAGCAAACATTTTCTGCTTAGTATCTTACGTTGGTAGTTTGTAAGGTCTTCAAAGCTGAAGTTTTAGATAATACACTTACCTTCAGATGTGTTTCTCCATTCAAACACTGTATTTCTCGCTTGCTTTCTACCAATAATAATGAATTTTAATAATTCTGCAGCGTGTTTACCACACACCTCTCCCCTTGTAGGTGTCAAACTGGCTTGTTTTCCTAAAATTGAATTATATGCTGCATGCGTAAACTTTTGTGTTGAAACTAAGATAGAAAATTTTATTTCTGTTAACTTTGAAATTGAACCGTGAAAACTGCTTCAAAAATATTACGTGAGAGCAGTGCAACTTCACACTTTTAAAGTATGGTAAACTTGTGAGTGTGGTATACACAAAGGTTAAAACAGAATTTTGTTGAAGCTGAACTACACGCTTTTTTTCTATGAGAACCAGTAAATTTTGGCCGAGCCTCATTGTTCTTAACTTTCTTGGGAATTTCAGCCTCAATTGTTCTTAAGCAGTTCCTATTTTTAAAAGCACTCATAAGAACGACAACAATAAGAAGTAACTCTTAAAATACTGCAAATACGGCTAACTTACGATCATCAAGCCGAATAAATCGCAATGAAATTCGATTGATCTCAACGTTTGGAGTATTTCAACGCTCGATACAGTCGAGTTTTAGCAAAATAACAGAACTTTATTAAGAAAAGTAAACTTGCCATTTATGATTCTTAATCCCAGCCTGGATTGTTCTTACGTTGTTCTTAGTTTTTGGCCAAACTTGGACCTCGTTCTTCTTATAAAATTATTCTTATAAAAAAAGCGTGTAGTTTAAATCTTATAGAGTGCAATACATTTTGTTAACTGTTGAGAGTAGACCTTGAACGTTTCAGTATTGCCTCCTCCGCAGGCAACTCTAGCGTTTTGAATTTGACGAATGACGAAGCCGTGAGATCGACGGGCCGAAGGCCCGGAGCGAGTGAGGGGCCTGAGGACGAGAAAAGAACTCTATCCTCAGGCCCCTCCCTTTTTTGCTTTCTCGTCCTCAGTCCCTCTACCCGGGTTTACCACAAAGGTTCTACTGAGTTGCCTGCGGAGGAGCCTAGTTTCAGTAGACACATAGTTTAACATATGAGCGTCTTAAGAGCTTGGCTGTGATCCTGAAAAGGACTTTAATCTTAAAAGAGTGTTCAACCTGTGCTGAGCTGAGCTGATCTGAGCCAAAGAATTACCCGCTACAAAGAAGAGCAGCTTTGCGCAAGTTAATTAACCAGCAGATGAGAGTTATATTGGAAAAGCGAACACGCACTTGTAAGCAAACGTTTGCTCAAAAGACAAATTGTGTAATTGTTTTGTATATTACTGAACTAATCAATCAAAGCTCTTGTCTAGAGTTAGTAAGGATAACAAAAATAAAGTTGTTGGTGAGGTCTTTACTGAGGTAATGGTTGTTGCGAACATCACATAAACTCAAACTTGGAATAATTTGATCAGACTGTTTTTGAAACATCATACACAAGCACAGGGGCATAGCTACATTTTTGAGCCGAGGGGCTTTTTCGTAATACTTTCAGATTTTCAGGTTTAAACATCCATTCAACAAACACACGTTACCTGTGAGGTATTATTATATGGGCAAAATTGTTTTACTGAAAAACAAACCACTCATAGAATCCATATGACAGTACATCCGTGTCCCGCGTAGAGTATTTTCTATACCTTCGCTAGTGAAAATATTGCCGATTTCCAAACACTTCCGAAGATTTCCGAAGATTTTCGAAAATTTTAAAAATCATAAAATCATCTGAAAATTACTTTAGAACAGTTTCCTTAGTTTTCCGAATATTTCCGAACAGTTTCAAAGATTTCCGAAGATAAATTCCATATCTTTTGGAAACCATGTAAGATCCTCTATTTATGAATAGTCAATGTAAACCCCCAACTCCCGCACCCCTTTCCCTCTACCCTTCACATCAAGGAAAGGTGGGGCATTACTTTGAGCACTGCGACTTGTAAAACAGGCAAAATGCCCCACTTATTGGGGCAAGAAGACTGGTTAAAACCCTCTTCTAAAGCTCTACCAAAGCTCCAACAATTTATCGGCTACTATAAAAAATAAAACGCCAAGTCAGTTTAAATAGCGCAAAACTAACTCTGTTTTTAATAACTTAATCACACTTGACACTATCGATTGTCCACTTTATGAAATGAGAAAGAGCTGTACGAAGTACTCAATTCAGGTTTCAAAGAGTTAAATTACACGAGGTCAAACCAATACATATCCGGATGACTACCAACTTGCCAATTGCATGCAAATGATCGTTGCACAATTATGGCCCGTAAGCGGTAGAAAGACGTTGTAGTAGATATAACTAATCCGAGTCGAACCAGTGCCTATCTAACGAGAAAGATCCCATACGTTTTCATCGTATGCGGTAACGGGAAATAGATTGATGTAACACCCGATTTATCTAGTCTTTTTAACTCACACAAACTTTCCTATTAGCTTAATAGGGGGTCCGAATAGGGTAAACTGACTGCTGAGATTGGATGCTATTTCTAGCGAATTGCTTTTATAAATAGGTATCATAAAATCTAACTGATTACTGGGAGTTGGCCAAAAATTAGCTGAGAACTGGGTACCCTACTCAGCCACTCTTAATACTACCCACTTGTCTTTCTACACACCACATGAGAAACAATGTCCCCGGCTAGGACACACGCGTACTGTTCATTACGTCCCCGTATGAAACAAAGACGTACACTTTTTGGATCGTACCCATGAAGCACCAGAATTTTTCAAGCTTAAAATGCACAACCACACACACAAAATAACCTTAGCCCTATCGAAATGACCCTTCGTTTCTGATTGAATCTGAAACAGGTAACACATTAAAATGAACACAGGCTTAAAACAGAAACAGATCCGAGAGATTGAAGGTCCGATTAAGTACAAATTAACAACCAAACCAACATACAAACATATAAGTATTCCCTGTCCTCCTATTCCAAAACTTTCCAAGATTTGTTAATAAAGCCTAACCCCTGGGGCTTGCTCAATGAGACAAATCCTTACTTATGCTCCACCTATGTTCACATTTCTCCGCGGGTTGGGGGATGGTTTTGAGGGGTTTGATTGTAACGGTGCATTATCATTCCTGGAAATTGTTTCAGCCCATCACCGTGATTTTTTTACGAAATGACCCCGGATAATGTCATGATTTCGGACAAAATCACAAGCGTTTTCGTTTCTCTTTCGATGGTCAGCTACAAAACTAAAGTTTCAATCAACGTTGAGTCATAGTACTAATTCAGGCGCCAATCAACACGACTTATATACTTTGCCTCTGAGTCAACCCTATCCCCGAGTAGATTTAGTTTTAGAACGGCTTTCAGGGGAGGTTTCGCACGCGCACAGTTCAATGACCCAATCAAAACAGAGCTAGATAGAGACGCGACACCTAAATTTGATATTATATATTGATGTTTGGCATTGCGCTGCGTCATTTGATAATTTCTGTTAATCAACCGTTTTTGCCCATCACAACCTATTGTAGAGGCCATCAACTAGTGCATACATGTAGTGATTCAAGACTGAAGCCAGACAACATTAGTGCTAAGAAATATTTGGTTTAATGATTAATCTCTAATATTTATCGCCAATTAGTTGAATAAAAATCGTGAATCAGAACAACCGCGATTGAAAATTGAATCACAAAGTTACAATGCGTTGAAGCCCTTGCTATTTCCATCAATTTTTTTTTTAAAAGGTATAGCAGCTTCCATCGTTTTTTCATAGTTTTAGATGACTTCACACTGTTTTTTTATGTTTAATTCCTAAATTTTTCATGCAACTGAAACTGTGGAATCGGTTCTCCTGTTTTGGTGTGAATCTCGAATTTTTACTTCAGCCCTAGAAAGATCGTATGACGGCAGTTCCACCCGATAGCCTCCAATGCAACGTCTCGTTTGAACAAGGCTGCTTTATTGGAGGCTACACCCGAATGCTTCGTGCTGCATTGAACATTAGTTTGTAGATTACCAGATGAAGAGCTCAAAGGTACCCGGCCATCAAAGATTATCCGGTAGCCTGGCGGAGACTAGGCCTTGCTGGTAATTGCTTCAAGCCTAAAGAGCTGCTTGCCAGGTAGCTTGTGCTAAGGGAACCATTACATCGTCATTGACAATGAGGGCATTCGTCTACGTCATGCCTGGACACGCTTAAGAGGGTTTTGGAAACAAACAGCAAGTCTGAGCTACAGCTCTAGCTTTATAACAAAACCGAGAGGACTGGAGTGCCAGACGTGGTGGTCAGCGGAGGCCGACAAGATAAAGATGATGACGATGATGACGATTTAAGCTACTTCTACCAAATTCGGTACAAAAACCGTGGTTCCAAGCTTATTTCATGCATTTTATGCGTATTCACTTTATTTTCGTGCTACTTCCACTACCAAGTGGTATCGATCCTGTTTTCATAGCTATAACCCTATTCAAACTGGACTGTTTTGTCATTCTCCAGACTGGGGTGGGGCGTCAAACGCCCCCTTCCCTCCTCCCCCTTTGTTTTTTAAAACCATAGAAGTATAGAAATAAAACTTACACGACTAATTAAGCGTCGTGAGAAAAATGCATTGCTACTTTTATACTTCAGCTGTGACATCATAGACGTCACTAAGATGCCATCTTGGATTTTCGTGGTGGCCATCTTGGATTTTCGGAGTTTGTCAAAACGCTGTCAAAGCTTCATTTCTCCTTCAAATTGGTTGAATAACTTCATTAGATAACTTACATATTCCGTTTTGTCAATGTTCAAGTGAAAAGCACTAAAAAGTGAAATGAAAACACAAATGGACCAAACATGATCTTGCCATGGAAACAGGTTAACTAATCGTCCAAGTCTGACAACGCAAATTTGTTCCCAGGTAAATTTGAGGAAAAGTCAAGAAGTAGGATGACTGTAGACACAATCATTCGTGAGTAATAAAGGCTTTAAGTCTTGGGGGTGTCAAACCCCCAGTCTGAATTGGGTTGAGTATCGAAATGCAAGTTACCGGCATAGTTTTTACTTTTTTCATTAGAACCAGTTTTAACGTTTTTGTTATATTTCATTCGTACACTACTTATCCCACAGTATTTTCAATATTTTTATTAAAAAAATTCATCGATTAAAACAGCTACCATTGGATTATCAAAACACTGACCACCTTCTGAGTCTTTACCGAGAGCCCATCAATAGAAGCCTCAATCTCCACTAATTTTTTGAGTCAACATTTTCCCGAGGAACTTTATTTTTAGAACGGCTTTTTCCCGTAGGGAGTGTGACGTAAAACAATACACTCTATCTATAGCTCTCTTTTGAGTGGTTCTTTGAACTGTGTGCGTGCGAAACCTCCCCTTAGAGCCGTTCTATGAATAAATCTACTTGGGAAAGGGTTGACTCCAAGGCTTAGTATAGGAGATAAAGATTCCTGTTGATGGGATCCTGGTTTTTACATTTTATTACAACTATTTCGTGATGCATTTACATTACAGATCTCTCTGGTAGGTACTGGATGAAAGGCAAACAATGACAAGAAGGTGAAAAGGTTTTCGTCAACCCTCTTAATAACCTCTGTTTTTAAAGTGCACCGACGTTGAACTACTTCACAACTGCTAAAAGCATATTTTAACACTTATCGTGCAATAACTAATACCCTAATAATCAACATTTCCAACAAGGTTTTGTTGTTTAATTTATGTTGGTTTTCATTTCTTTAATAAGTACAAGCACAAGAATAAGGGGCGACGATAAAGGGCAACAATTTGATCGCGTCTGTGTGTGAGGGGAGGGCTGGGGGAGTAGAAGACCAGGCAAAATAAACTCCATGCTGGTGGGTAAATCTACTGGTTTTTAATTTATTATTCTCTTAAAGTTTTCAACCACAACTTGAAACAGCTTAGTATCAATGCTGCTGTTTAGCTAAGCTACCTTAATTTCTCTAAAAAAGTGATTTCAATGCTCTACAAGAAACCATTACTTAATTCGTATGTACAAAAAGTTTCTCTGCAACTGAGTTTTTACAGGTTCCCGCAATACACTGCCGCAATACTTAAATGTTTCTATGGAAAAAACTGGTCGGAGGCTTGTTGATTTTGAACTAGTCAGCTACATGCTTTTTTATATGAACAAGATAATTCTGGTCCAGGTTCAATATTGATCTTGTGTGTGTTTTTTTAGAAAAGCTCAGTCCAAAATTGTTATCAATTTGTTCTTTTGCTTAAACATAATTTTAAAACAGACCCTTTCCTAAAGTCGCCGATTTAGTTGGCGGGCTTTGCAGCTCAACTTACAACAAATGTTTAGAAAATTGGGTGACTTTCATCCTCTGTTCGTCATTATTTTACATAGAGTTTTCACAAAATTACTTTGCCGTTTAAAAAGTTTTAATAAAGAATTTGTATGCTCAAAACAAGAAGCTGAAGCTAAATCCTTCCCGAGCCAAGTGGCTCTTCGGTTTCCGTAGTGTTAAGCGGATGAGTCGATGACTCGCCCTGGACATGAAAGTCATCCATCGCAAGTTAGCCCCCAGCAGAAGCTGGTACTCATTAATACAGCTGAGTCAAGGACACACAAAAAGAAAAAGTAGATTAAAATTTAATTTACCGTATTTAGAATTTGAAAATCAAGACAAGTTTGAGGACTTGTATGGAGTTACTACAATTTTTACTATGAAAGCTTTAACCTTAACTTCGTCCTCCCTTTATCGATACCTAAAAAAACACAAGGGGTTTTTAAATCAAAATCCACTAAAGAAAAGTTGAAAAGCTACCAATACATTTGCTATAACTTTAGCTGCAAGTACCCACCGCGATCAGGACGTCTCAAAACATAAAAAGACGGGAAAATGGTGTGGGCGCATGTCTATAATTGGGCGCCAATAGAATGGCCTCGTTGGTATCTGACAAACATGTTCACAGACCATGTGTTTCCGGTCTTATTTTATCTCTTTCTTATCACTAGTACAAGAAACACTTGTCAAGTATCAAGGAAAACAAAAACTTTGCAAAACTTTAAAGGAAGCTTGCAGTCTTAGTTAGAAAGGAATTTAAGTTTGTTTTTTCTTATCTTCTTATGAAAAAAGCGTAACAGAGTACACAAGCCTTGGCCCCAGTAACCATTCTTTGCGCATAACACGTGCCTTGCACCAAACTGACCGAGCAGTTGCCATGGGGACGAGAATTGACATCGATGAACGCGTGTATACGCTAATTCAAAAAAGGATGTCTTCTGAATTAATGCATTGTGCATTGCGCATTGTTTCATACCCAGACCGCAATGCACTATGGATGTAAAGAACTTTTGAATCAGTACCTACAGTGCATGCCAAGACCGCAAAACATTGTGGTTCACATTGCTTCCATGGCTGATACACGAATGTCGCTGTCTTATAGTAGGCACCTACAATGCTATTTAAAAATTTGTTAAGTCCATGGTACATTGCAGTCTGGGTATGCAACAAAACACAATGCACAATGCAGCAACTCAGAAGACAAGCCTTTTTGAAATAGGTGTAGCTTAGAAGAACAGCAAAGCGTTTCTGAGATGGCGTCTTGAATACAACGAAATTTGGTAACGTATAACTTTTTTCAATCAAAATATTTAAGAAGTTGACTTTTCGCAGTCGGCGAAGGAAAACAAAATAAGAAAGATTCGTGTGCCTAAACCAGTGCAATTTGCGATTTGTTTTGGCTTATTGCAAGTTTCTTAGCTCATGGACATTTAATCTAATCGACGTGTCTGCGTGTATGGCCAATTAAAACTATCTACTTTCACAAGGCAGTGAGTGTTGCTGACAAGCTAACATGTAACAAGTGTTCAGTTTCGTATGGACTTAGGCGTCGTGTAAGAGAATAGCACAAAAGCTAGCTGGTAACTGTTGTACGTACAAAACACGCAGTTTGCGAAAACGCTTTACTATTGAAAGAAAGAGCAACCTTTTCAGATAGCTTCTTCAAAGCTCTATATGGAGATTGAATGCACCTATGCAACCAAAACATTTGTTCAAAAAACACTTGTTACGCAGTCTATACTGCAGAGTGTGAGTTGCGGACTAGTTGGCACAGCAGGTCCATTGGGCCTTGAGAGTGTACGGATCTCCAGGGGTCGGCTTCACATACACACCTTTCTTGTTAGCTGTAAAAAGGTACACACTAAGATTAGAAAACAGAAAATTATCACTTATAGGCCCTAAGTTTTGTCCGTTAAAAATGCGCACTGAAAAAAATCCCTTGAAATTCATTGAAACAAAACAATCTGGCAGAACATTCCAACTAGTGTTTGTTGTCATCTGACGTATAAGTTCTTTTGAATTACTCAAATTTTAAGTTTTTTGCATCTTTTTTTATTGCTATTAAGTTAAGCGCTGTTTATTGCTCAAAACCGTGTAAGCGATTTCTAAATGATTGCTTCGATACATTTGTAGAGCTGAAAACAACAAACTTTCGAGAAATACTTGGAATTTTAAAAATCGCAGACGTAGTTTTCTAAATAAGTGTTTCTTCTGTAATTCTCCGAACGTTATTTCTTGTAATAACTCGGACGGAGAACTATTTCATGAATAACGATTTCGAATACCAGAAAGTCTACTAATGCATATTCCGGCGAAAGCTTACCATCAAAATATTCTTTGTTACAATGCTACTTCGGACATCAGAATGTTTTTGCTGTTTTGAAAGCCCTTTTTATATATTTTCTAGTTCCGTAAAATTCATAATTTTGATATTTTCTGCACTTCCAAATTGAGTAATCACCTTATAAGGTTGATTTGAAATTAATTTAAACTATAAAGTACTAATTGCACTATTCATCTTGCAAAACATAGTGGTACTCGAATCGCATTAGTTAATGATTACTACATTATTTAAATATTTACTTGATTTATTTATGTTAAAACAGTATTTAAAGTTGTTTAACTGCATTGTCAAGCGCTTTTGAACTTCAATGGTAGAAAGCGCTAGATAGTTTATAATTATTTATTTTGTTAAAGTCATGAGCTTGCTCGGCTTTTCTGCTTCGTTGTTCCTTACTAACAATAGAAGAAACTTATTTTTACTTTGCCTTTCGTCCATATTTAACAATTATTCTCGAAGTGGAGGTGAAGTGTTGAGTTTATTATTTGGCTCACTGATTTCGCGAGCTGTGATTGGTCAATTTCAGGTTTGTAAGTCAAAACGTCAAATGATTTTGTTTCTTTCCAGGATAATCAACAAAGCCACATAACAAACATTCTAATCAGCCTCGTTTGCTCGATCCATACGGCAAGTTATAGATTTTCTTTTTTCCTTCCATGTTTTCATTGCTCGCGCACTTCGCACTTCCATAACTTTCCGTAAGGACCTAACAAGAGATACATCTTCTATATTTTTTACAAGATATTGACACTGAGGGATTTAAATGTTTGAGTAGAAACCCAACAGATAGTACTTTTTGCGCGACCATAAAAAGTAGATATCTACCGTTAGTATTTACCCAACCAGTGAAACGTGTTTTTCGCGCGCTGTGATTGGTTGACTAATCCGTGAATATCCTGGATATTCACTGATTAACGATTGTGCGCGCGCGGTAGCTTGGCCTTGAATGAAAAATAATTTTTTCTGATAATTAAAAATTGATATTTTTAAAGCCTGTTTCTCACTGATTCACTGGTTGGTTATATGCTAACGCAATTAATAAACTCAGTGTCGGTGAAAGCCCAGGATATTTACCTCGGCGCATTTGCGGCTCAGTGGATATCCTGGTCCATTCACCTCCACTTCGGTGAATAATTACTCGTTAACATATACCTAACCAGTGAATAGTGTTTTTCGCGCGCTGTGATTGGTTCACTAGTCAGTGAATATCCTGGATATTCCCTGACTAGCAATCATGCGCGCGCCGTAACTTGGCTTTGAATGAAAAATAATTTTTTATCTGATTATTAAAAATTGATATTTTTAAAGCCTGTTTCCAACTGATTCACTGATTTGGTATTTGCTAGCATGTTATTCACCTCGAGCCTCATTCGCGGCTCGGCGGACATCCTATTCTATTCACCTCAACTTCGGTGAATTACTCGCTATCTACTTTTTAGCATTCAAGCGTGACGGAATCCATGGGTGCTTTTTCAGAAACAAGGCTTTTTTTACTATTTTAGAGCATTCAAAACTGAAATTCTCCATATCTTTTTACTGATCTAGAAAATGCATACCTCTTATTAGCCTAGTGCGAGGTACGTACGGCAGGTTATGGACTGAGTTTTTTTTCTTCCTTTTATGGCCTAAGATTGAAGCGCGCGGGCCATGAAAACAAGATCTATAACTTGCTGTACGGACCGAGCAATTTAGGCTAATAAGAAGTTTATTATATGGTTTTGTTGATTAATTTGATTTTGTAAAGATGATCAAGAGCTAGCCGAGTCTGTACGGCTACTCGCGGACCTGGAACTGACCAATCACAGCACGCAAAATCAGTCAACCATATAATAATAAAGCATTTATCCCCCCAGGTATCGGTGAGCAACAGTGAAAAAAAAAGAAAAACAACAACAAACAAGTATCTCACCTCCCCAGGAAGTGCCACTCGTTGCTTGCGACACATAGCCGCTTTCTGGGTTGCCTGTGTTAGAATAACTGTCTGCCACTTTCGTGATATTGGCATCAGTCTTCGCATTTTTCCAAACGTCAGACGGGATCGCGTACCAGGCCCCGTCGCGCTTGACCTGGTGCAAGTAAGCGCACTTGTTCCGAGCAATAGCGTACAAGTTTGTTCCAGCCAGGCCTATGATGAATCCAACCTGCTCGTTGACGCCTGTAGAATTCAAAAAACTCAGTACTTCGTCCCAAGGCCACATATGCTGGTCGAGTTTGGCCATCCTAGAACGCTGTGGTTACCATAGTTACTAAAATTCCACAATCTCTGGTTTGAACCAGTCATTGCTCCCACAGGTGTAATACTCATTAAACTTTAGGCCTTTAAGTTTATTGTAAATTCCATATACGTTTCGATTTGCAAGCGCATACTAATTTGTTTTGCATGCGATGATGTTGCAAGTGTATTTCTAATTTATTGCAGACTAAACACTGGATCTTTAATTTCTGGTAATCTAATTGACTCTTTACTCACTCTATAAATCCTTTATTCTGTATTTGTCGGAACATGAAAACTGACAAGTTTATCACAGAGAACCTTCATACGAAATGGCCTAAAACATGAGTCGGTTGAAAACAAAACTCGAGGTAGCTCCGCACTTGTCCGTTATCAAAAAGTTCATATTCATTGCACGTTCGTGAAATAATTGTTTATTACTGAATCTAAGGACAAGTCGAAAACTAGCTGGTTTTTGCGTCTCCATAACAAAAATGTTCAGTATGAAAAACGAAACTCTTCGTATCACCTTTGTTTTCATTGCAGTGTAGAAGATCTAAGCCGCTGGTGTTTGGTTTGATATATATCACCATGGCCGTTTTCAAAACATTTTGCAGGACTTTTGAATTAAGAACATATTAGACAAGATGATAGGCAAGAGATTATCATGGGGGAAATCACAACATCACACATAGAATCGTTTACACACCTTTCCAGCTTTCTCCATTGTCTTTTGTGTAAAAGCAACTTGGCTTGCGACTGGAAAACATAATGAGAGCTCTAGATAAGACGAGCACATTTCCTATGTCTTTTTCTCGTGTCTATATGTGTTTGCTATGCTTTTAAAAATCGGTGTTTTTACTTTCAATTCAATATTACATATTTCTAGTCCATTTTGCGTTTGACAACGTTATACAACACATACACAACGTGACGTGACGTGGTACGTAATAACATGACGTGACGTGACGTGACGTGATAACAACATGACGTGACGTGATAAAAATTACTAACTAACGACAGCTCCCTTTAAGGGGCTTTTCAGTGCTGATGTGTTGTAAATCTTATGCTGCATTTACACACAAACATGTTTAATTAAACTGACTTTTTCATGTTGTAGTTCTTGTAAAGAGCAAGCAAAAAATATTCAGGACTGAATCAAACTTGGATGGCTATTTTCAAGAATTACTTGCTATAAATTTTGAGCCGAAAGTCTTCCTGTGCTTGAAAATATTTTTAAACTTGTTTAGTTAAACGTCGCTGTGAATTGGGCCATTAAAGGTTAAAAAAAACCCAACTTAAAGGAAGCTGGAACCGAACGCTATTCTTACACCAGCGTGGCCGGCGAGCAAGACTCCAACTCAAAACCTCTGCGTTGCGAGGCAGCGCTCTAAACCACTCGTTCACGCTGCCTTTCTTGATGTGATGTGGTGTGGTGTAGTGTGGTGTGAGGTGAAGTACGGTGATGTCTACGTGACATGACATGACGTGCGCGATGACGTGCCATGACGGGGCATGATGCGAGGTGAGAAAAGGTGAGGTGAGGTGAGG
>JAOBRG010374345.1:1490-11835 GCA_027574985.1 Umimayanthus nakama
GGGTTCATAGTTGTTCTCATTTTCGAAAGCTGAGCAAAAGAACCACCTGAAGTGGAAATTATATAGTGATCTGCTTTTCTGTCTTGTTCAACTTTATCACCAATGTTTGTAATTGGTGAAACTAAGTTTAGTTACGTTTCTCTCAATTGTAGGGTGAACTCACCATCACAGCGGATATGGAAGAGCTATCCAACGCACTGTATCTAGACAGCGTCCCCGAGTCCTGGACCAAGCGTGCATACCCCTCTATGGCTGGCTTGGCCGCCTGGTTTATCGACTTATTGCTCCGCATCAAGGAGCTCGAGGGATGGACTTCGGACTTCATTCTACCCAACGTGGTGTGGCTGTCCGGTTTCTTCAATCCACAGTCATTCCTTACGGCTATCGAGCAGTCGATGGCCCGTAAGAATGAGTGGCCTCTTGACAAGATGTGCCTTCAAGTTGACGTGACTAAGAAAAACAAAGAAGACTTCAACAGCCCCCCTCGCGAAGGAGCTTACGTCCACGGCTTGTTCATGGAAGGAGCTCGGTGGGACGTGCAGACTGGTATGATTGCAGACGCCAGGTTGAAAGAGCTTACACCAGCTATGCCTGTCATGTTTATCAGGGCTATTCCGGTCGACAAGCAAGAAACGAAGAACGTTTACGAGTGTCCTGTGTACAAGACAAGACAGAGGGGTCCCACCTATGTATGGAACTTCTTCCTTAAGACCAAAGAGAACCCTGCCAAATGGACCCTGGCAGGTGTGGCCCTCCTACTCAGTGGATAAAGGTCTTTTGGACTTTTTTTGTACACAGTGTGATTTAATGGTACCTTTTCCGTGGAAATAAGGTTTGTGAAAACTTTAAGATTGAAATTAAGCTCTATTTGCTGCTTTACTATTTGGTTGGCAAGTGAACCTCTCAGAAACACGCTGTCTCCGTGCCCCTTAGGTTAGATAAAACGCTCCGGTATGTTTATGAAGATTCTTTTTTTTTCTGCTACATTTCTAATAACATCAAAAAGGCAGTGTTTTACGTCTCATTCATAGACTGCATGAAACTAAAACTCAGGGTCCTACCAATCGATTATCCATTTTTTTCCTCTGTTAGACCTCTAGTAATGTTTTTGAAAACTGTTCACGGGGCTTCTTTCTGCTCATTAATCTGCAAAACGTAAACATTGTTAGCTTGAAATAAGTCTTTTTTACGTTTGTGGTGGCAACTTGCAGTGATTGTTGTGTTACCTTTGAAGAAGAGCACATGGAAATGTGTTTATAGTAGAGTTAATTGAAGGAGTGTAACGTCCTTAGTTGCTTTTTGACTCGCTTAAAATTCGGAGTCTAGAGCAAATTATATTTTTATATTTATTACCATCAGTTTGTAAATAAGATTCATGTGTTCCGGGTGTGACTCAAAACATTTTTTTTGTTTTCTATTTTTTGAGTTGAAACCAAAACCACTAATGTAACTAAACCAACTGAATATATGAAACTAAGTTTGAACGCGTTCGCTATACATAGGCCCTGCAACACAAGTAGTTGTTTACATCACTAACTGATCTGTCGTTCTAGCTAGTTCATCTGACTCTGATAGTCAGTCAGAGAAAACAGTTTGTATGCGCTGACAGCTTGTGACTGTGTTGTCCTCCTTGTTTTCTTACCAGTTTTTATGGTTCTTACATTTTCTCATTGCAACAACTTTGCGTTGATGCAAACTGGTGTGAAATAAAAAAACAATTCCAAATTGAGGTCAGTTGTGGTGCTTTGGTATGGAGTACGGGGGGTTCATAAATACATTAAAACAACTCGTATATACACTTAGAACGCGTACGGAAACTTTGAATATACTGTTTAAGGAGGTGAAAAAAGAGCACAACCTTGTCGTATAAGAAAAGACAGCCATCCTATTTTGTTTAAAATATGTCACCTTACATGTGAATTTTATTGTTAACATCAAATTAGGCTGAGATTAACTGTGCTCAATGTGAGCTTAAGAAGAAGGCACGGGGCTTGGAAGGTATTCTGGCGGCTAAAGGTAAACAAGAAATTCTCTGACTTAAGATAGAGAAAAAACTTTAAAAATCTTTTGTAAGCCTAGATGCGAAACCCGTACAAATACTAGTTAACTCGCCGACCCCAAAAAATAGAACGCTCTCAATCCAAAGTAAAGCCTTTTCATAGTGTAAGACGGTGAGCTTTTTTTCTGACGTAAGTGTTCTCGATCTGTTTAATCTCCAGGGTCCGGTTCCTCAAAACCTCGATTAACTTAATTAACCCAGAGTTAGGGCTAATCAGTGTTTGTGGAACACAATTTATTCGTGGGCTAATTTTTAATCCTTGGTCAGTTAGGTGGTTTATTCATGGGATAGCGCTAATCGAGGTTTTGAGGAACCGGGCCCAGCCCAATTTAGGACATCTGCAGTAGCTCCTCACATCTGCCTTTCTCCCCTTCCGATACAAATTGTCTGCTGACAAAAGGACACAGAAAATATTTATTTTAAGGTATTCTTCAAGACCCCTTTTATCATCTCCCTTGCACCGTCCCCAACAAATGGTCTGTAATGAGGTATAGTTTCCTGATGGTCAGGTACGTCTTACAGTTTTCTACAACTGCTGTAAGTCTGTGGCTACCTCGTTGTGTAACTCTTCTTCATCTATTTGATTTGATTTCGGATCTGATTTTGTAGTACGATAACTGCATGACATCGAATGATAAGCAGGTTCTTGAACTGCTTGATCGATAAGCGCGCCCTCTTTTTCTTCAATTTCTTTCATTAGTTTCTCCAGCTCCAGTTCCACCAGATCTGAGCTAGTTGCTCCAAATTTCTTTTTCTCGTCTCTTTGCGTAAGATCACTCTGCACAATTCTTCTCAGTTCATCCGGCATTTCTCTTCTTCGTTTTTCGACTGCCTCAAAAATGCGTTCTAATTCATCTTCAGCAGCACTCGAGGTGTGTGTTTCCCAAACATTTTGCTTTTGACAGTCGTTTGATTGTGGGGCCAAACATTGAGAAACACTCGACAATTCGTTTCCAGGTTTTAAAGCCTCCATTTCGTTAATAATTTGCTCCAATTCACAATCGCAAATTGAATCAACGGGTATCGTGTCTTTTTCCGTCTTTCCTCGTATTTAGATTCAAGACTACACACTAATTTCCACGTTTTTCCGGCTAGAAACACTCATGTTTCTTCTTAATTTCGACGTTTCCAGCTCATTTTTGAAAGATTTTCATGTCGAAAACTTTTTTTAAAGCGTTCAAGTGGTTAATTAATTATTAAGTGGCTCGGCGTAGCAGTTTCATTAAAGAACATTTTAGGGTATTTTGTAATTGAAATCGAAACACTACACTTGTTGATTTCATACGGTATTTTCTTTACAAATAATCTTCAGCAGTTTTAATTAATCAACTTTCGAAACCAAATCAGTGTTACGTGGTTTCATAATTTCTGAACGGAGTCTACGAGACAATTAAGGAGCTTTGCCACAGAAGAGAACATAAAGGAAAAACTCATAAATTTAATGAGATAAACACAAACAAGGTTTAGCTGCGTATTTGTTATTGCAAACTAACATCTTACACCTGCCATGATTATAAGTACATTTTCCAATTAATATTTTTTGTGGTCACAAAGATAAGAAACAGCTTCTAATTTTGAAACTCAGGAAGCGCTGTCATGCGGTTTGATCAGCTCAACACCTTTTACTATTTCAGGAGTGTTAGATGACAACTCTGACCATCATTAAAACAAAAGAAAGATGCAAACTGACTATTAAAGACACAAACTTACAACACAACCCTTCTCAAGATACGCATTCACATCATTTTCCTATAAAATGTAAAGCTGTACGAAACATTGTGAGGTCAATTCTTTCTGGTTTTCTTGGATACTTTTAAAATTTAATTAATGTCAGAAAACTTTTACCGAAACTTTAAAATGAAATTATACAACTTTTTTAAACATTTTTGGATTCCGTGTCGAATTTATGATGAGTGATGATGCCAGGAATTTGACGACCGGTCATATCCAATCGTTCTTCCCAGACGCCACCACGCGCCCCACCTTGTCTTCCCCAATCCTCCCCAACCATCGCCAGGGCAGCTCAGGGTCACTTCTGATAGGCAGCCAAAAAACACGTGATTTACACGCATTGGAACCATTTAAAAATAAAAGGCTGAAGACGCGATTGACATGTATACATTTGTGGAAAAAACCTTGAATTTCCCCCTTAATTTCCTTCTTTTTCCCTGTATATGAATCGAAAAGTGCTTTGCGGGCATTGGTTGCTGTCTTTATTTATCATATCTCAGGGAGGGTAGTTCGGTAAGAAACTTTAAATTTTCCCCAAAAGATAAATGACATTATACGGGTCCCTGATATGATTTTTTCGAGTGGTTAAAACAACACTTTATGAACGACTGTCGCGAATAAAACATTGCCGTTTTATGCTCGAGAAAATAAAAATGCATATCCTTAAGCCGCTGTATGTAACCTAGTTGTTTCTTATGTTGTGGAATAAATAGCTCTTATAGATAGGTCTTTTACGTAATATCTTGAGCATTTTAGAGCTTTCAAGTTTTAGGGAAATCCTTGCATATTAGGCTGAACAACTGGTGAAGTCAAATTTTTAGGCTTTTAAAATTATATCGCAATCGCCGGTGTCTCAGTTGCAGTTTGGACACTGAAATACAAAGCTATATAATAGCGACAGAGTACCGTAGTTGATAAAGGTGCAAATATTATTTTGGGACTTTTTGGGAGATACTTTGGGACAAAAAATGTTGGTGGAGGAGGGGGGAACTATAAAATTTGAATAAATTATTTTAGTTTTTTACGGATTTTGGGTGCTTTTAAGGACGAACGCCAACTGGTATATTATCAAAAGAGTTGCACTTGCTCGCCATGGCGTCGTGTTGCATCCTATTAACTTTCTTTGCCCCTTTTAAATATCCACTTCAATTCCCCTTATCACCACCAAAATGTTGCGTGTTGCTCCCCTTAACTAAATGGTGAGTGCTGTGTTTCACTTATATCTAGTCAGGTCCCGGTAACATGGCATGTTTAACTGAGGGTTTTCCCAATTACTTGGCGAAACTGGCTCCGCTCGGGTTGAGTTTAAAACAACAAACATGATTTTTCCGCTACTTAAATCGATAACACAACGTGGACGCAGAGTACAGGCCTCCTCAGCCCGGGATGAAATTTTATTGCAAGTTGATCGGGCTGAAAATTCCAGCCTGGTGCTTAAATGTCCTTCATGTAAGCTAAAATTTGCTTTTGTTAAGGTCATTCGATCCAAATAGAACCTGCCTTCAGATTTTGGCAAAACGTTGTCCTTTAATTTTACTTTAGCGTATAGAGATAGCGGGGCACCACCCCTCTAGGGCTATATTTTCGTTATTGAAGGCAGTGCGACGTAAACTGTACTACCAATCTTCGGAATGCCAAATCAAATGTTCAGAAAGATTTCGTATTGCTAAACGGTTTGGAGTAATGTTTATTTGGTGCCTCTACCTTTCTGCAGAAAAATAGGGTCCTAAAATTTGATCGTAGTGGCACTTTAACAAATATAGAATAGGTGTGCGAAAGCCTTTGGAAATTGGTCAAAGATAGGTCACAAAAATCGAGGGGGGGGGTCAGATTGACCCCCTCCCTCTTATGCTTTCTAGAGTTAATTTGAAGACCCTCTGAAGTTTGAGCGGAGTCAAATCTTAATTGAAGCACTAACTTTGATGGCAACTTCATCCACGACCTTTTGAGTACTCTCTTAGGTAGTCTCTGACAATCTTACTTTGTTTTCGAACTCAGAGCACAAAAACATCGATATTTTGACGTTTCTAAGGGGGGGGGGGGGAGGAGCAGTCTCGAGGGAAATGTAAAATTGTTGTTTCTTGTGGGCAAAATCGAAATGCTGGTGGAACCCCGTTGATATGGCCACCAACGGGCGAGAGAAACATGGCCGTACCTGCGCCCTGGCCGTATTAACGGTATAGGGACAATGGTGAAATTTCGTGATTTACGGAACGGCCTAAAAATGTATCACAAACGCAATTCCTCAACAATTGCTCACTTTCAATGTGTTTTTTGGGTAGACTTGGAGATATGTTTTTTTCATTTCTTAAGCTATTCAGCAGTTCGATAACTGACACAGGTAAATGAAAGTGACTCGTTTTTCTAATTCTGGCATGATTGACCATATATACGGCACCAAACCCTAAAGGGTTATACAGGTTGGAATTTTCAAGATGTGGCCAATGGCCGTATGAACGAGGTGGCCGCGTTAACGGGGTTTTCTTATAAGAAAATACATAGTCGTTTTGCCGCAAGGCAGGGTTACACAGAACATTGGTACGTAATTTTGTATGGATATTTGCGTGTATTAAAAATGTATTGACTGTTTGTGTGTTCAATAAAGAGTGCAACAAATCACAAGAGAAACAAATCTTTGCAGTTGCTATTATTTATTAGTACTGTAGAAACGATGCTTTCTGTATCTGTCCGTGTTCGTACGATGGTCTGCAAAGGAATGTTGTTTGCTAGTAATAGGTTTTCTTGAAACTACTCTCTTTCGCATCTCAAAGCTGCAAGATATCTCCAAACGTAACATTGTAATGTACACTACAGAAGACCTAATCGGGGGTGCAAGCGGAATCTTGAATCACGGCTAAAAAAAGTGAAGGAATCATGAATCACATCATCTCGCAGGCTGTGAATCATGAATCATGGACAAAAAAATGAATCTTGAGTTTTTGTCTCATGATAACACAAATGAATCATGAAGAAATTCTATAAATGAATCATGAATCATTGGTCGAAAAATATCTGGGAATAACGAATTATCATACTGAAAAGATTCCGCTTCCACCCCCGAACCTAACTGCTTCGAGTCACTTTTTAATAGGAAAGTGAACTTCAACAAATCCAAGGCCAAATATATCGTTGAACTTTTATCAAGTACTGTAGTAGGGCAAATCAAGACAAAAGCATTGAAATCTGATCCAAAACGTGGTTTTGCTAAGGTTCGATTAAATTATAGTCACGTATCCTCATTACATGAGTTCACGCAGACATTTTTCCGATCGTTTAGACACTAGTGTGTTTGGTATCGACGAGTGTGAAGCACACTGGCTTATCATGGTACAGCAACATCAAATGGCAAGGAAATGCTGTTTATGAAGATATACCCATTTTCACTTTCACTGAAAGCAGTTTCAAAAATTTTCCAATCTGTCTTGTCAAGCTGCATCCTATCGACCCACACAATAAACAAATACCAAAATTTAGCCATACCATCTAAATAAATAATCTACTTCACCTTATCGTCTCTATGGAAACAAACTTTTCGTGATTCAAAGCAGAACGATGTGTTGACCCTTCAACTGCTGTATAATAGATAGAACCAATTGTTGTTTGAAGAACAAAAGTACTCAACACTTTCCCGTCGTTTCAGCAGACGCAAATATATTAGTATATTAGGACCTTTTGTCTACAGCTTCCAATTCCAAAACGATCAATTATGAAGGCTTGAAAGAACAATTTACAGTGTTTTTTGATCATTTTTCATCACTTGAAGGGGAGAAGAGCGTGAATTTGAGTAGAAAAAAAACCCAATTGGTATTAAACTACAATTCAGCAGTGTATCACTATTGACAAAACCCAAACAGAACTTACAAGAAAAATAAGATTGCAACAAATAAAACTTTACCCAATTGTTCATTAGCAGTGTCAATTAATGTAATGAAGCTTGACAAATCAATTACACACCTAGAACAACGTGTCATTAAAAATCATAAGCACCAAATCAAGACTTGCAATTGGCCATGACCAAGTTCTCCACTTTATGAAAAACACGAACTTATGTTAATGTGAAAATTACTGGAAAGCGAAGCTGGTATATTTGCAAGTGAAAACAAATGTTTCGCATAAGCATAATTGGACCAGTTAAAAATAATATAAGAAAAACTATAGATTGCAGACTGGACTCAAAGTGCAAAGACACTAATTGGAGCTTTTCTGCAAGAATGCCTAGAACAAACATTTAGTTTGGAACATGTCCGATATTTTTGCCTTTGGGAATCATGAATAAAGACCAACAACCAATGAATCAAACATCATTAGTTCATATCATGAATTTTGGATAACACTGAAAAAGGAAGAACTCTTATAGCTTAATAATGGCAGCAATAGCTTACTAATGCTTTTTGTTCTTAAATTGATCAGATCACTTAAACAACAAAAATGACTTTGAGAGGATCGCCGGCCAAATTAACATAATTTGACCTATTAAACTGTGCCTCAAAGAAAACAATACGCGACTTTTGAGAACATAAATCTTTCCTCTTTTTCAGAGTGAATCAATTTACTTGCACGTGTACCCCACAAAGGAACTTAATTCCTTCAGCCTGTAGATTTCCTACTGACGTGAGGAATTTAGAAATCACATCGATATGGCTTTAACAAGCATTGCAAGGGTGAAGTTCAGCTCTCAACCAGCTGTAGGTCCAAACGGGATAAATAAATAAATCTGAGTTGATCGCAAATACATTCAGTGCCAACTTGACCTTGTCCAAATAAGTAACTTATTTTTGTAAAAAATTTGCTCACTTTAAGATCAATTTATCAAATGTCTTTTTAGTCAATACAAAGTTTCAAGAACAACACATTGACCACTGTTGTTTTTTAAAGTGGTAAATAAGCAAATTGTAATGTCTGCAATGTCACACACATACAAGATCGACAAGAATCTAAAACGAATTTCGCTATGACAAAAACTGTTTACCAAGATTCACCCAGTATGCACTACTCCCCCCACAATATATATTACTCCCTGATTACCAATTTGGTTGATCTGCGACGGTTCTCAACTAGATGTTTGTTGCTTCGCTTCAAGTACTAACAACCAAAGCCTTCTAAAATGCCCTCTGATCGTTATGAAATCACTTCTCTAGAAATCATGGTCGAGATAAGTCTGAAGAAATCACCAAAGTTTGCCATCTGATAACATACAAGTTGGAGAGGTAGAAAAAGGCTTTTCAATATATCCACATGCACAAAAATGGGTTTAGGGATGTCCTGCACGTACTTATTTGTGGCCAGTTTCAAAACTCTACAAATCAAATTTTCAGAATATTTCAAGACTTCAGAACAATGACTGGCCTATTCATGACAATCCAGTTTCCACTTTCTGTAAGGCAGCACTTGGTGAAGTCTTCTATACTTTCCACACGATCTTGTATTGGATGAAAGACTTTTGGCATTCAGTGGCTGGTTTATAGTGTTTCAATCTACTATTTTTATGTACATGTATGTTTTTGGAGCTCAGCAACCTTCTCAGCAAATGCCAATGGAATGCATGCGAAGTGAACTCTTCCTTTTTAGCTGAAGTAAACTTCCTCAATAGCTGACACGGTCAATCAAGTGGTGTTATCTGCAGTGCAATCTCCATTGAATTGGCTTTATCAGAGTTCATGTGTCTTGACTGTGCTTTTTGGACATAACAGAGGTCAGTTCATACCAAACACACAAATCATGTGTCTAATACGTTGTGCATGCATCAGAACCATTCATGCAATCAATGAATAGAAAACTTAATGACAGTGACGACGGTGTCCTCCACTGTGCTTGGCTGCAAACAGTACAAACATTCAGCATTCAAAACCTCAGTCTTCGTCAACTGTCACTTCTGGCAACTTATCCTCCCAAAGCAGTCTTTTAACAGCTCTCAAACACAAATACACATATGCAGCTGTACACTGCCTAGTGTTCTTGCTTAATTTCACTCTCTTTCGTCAGTTCGCTCTGGTCTCCTGTGGTTGAGTCCCATCGAACCCGTTTGACTGATGGTTCTTCCTCACTATTCTCAGCAGAGTCGCTGGTCCCCAAAGCTCGCTTTGCACCATTCATTGCTTGTGACACTGCAGCCGTTGTCGCACTTGGTGATAAAACACCGAGGGGGGAGGTCTCCGGAGTTAGTGTGCCAATGGCTGGTGCCACAATCGGTGCCAGTAACTTGATGGGAGGGCGATTTGAAAACTCTTGCGCTGGTGACATCGATGCTGTGTTTGTTGGTGTTGGGGCAGGGGTGAGGATTCCTGGGGGAACAGTATTGGTAGGAAAAAACATTCAACTTCCTTAGTTAAAACAACATAAATAATGTGCTTCTTATTGCTAACCCCAAAGGGGGAAAGCAGGAAAGATGTGGGACTTTTCATTAATAATTTAATTTTGCCCAAGAGTTGAGTATTTGGCATGAAAACTCCTTACTAAGGACAGGGCTGAGTACAAGAAAATGCATCAAAAATGAGTGACAACAATCAGTTTCAATGATTTTTTTTTGAAGGTACTGGCAAACTGTTACATTTCATT
>JAOBRG010374345.1:11935-26161 GCA_027574985.1 Umimayanthus nakama
ATGCATCAAAAATGAGTGACAACAATCAGTTTCAATGATTTTTTTTTGAAGGTACTGGCAAACTGTTACATTTCATTTTTGCAAAAACAATTATTTTGTCATATTTTTTTAAAAGCATTTACAAGGTTAGGATCTTGATGGTGTACTTTGGAAATGGGTTATTAGGTAATATGGTCTAACTTTTCACTTAAAAAAGATTTATCCAAACTGTATAATATGAAGATACTCAACAAATTTTACGCTTGTTTTTACACTCTTTTATAACTTTATGGATTGTACAAATTGTAAAACAATACATGATTGCTTTCAGCAACTTCTTTAGCTAAATTGACTATGGAGTGCATTCAAAAACACTTATTGTTTATTGAGCTCCAGTTTGTTAAAAAAAATTCTATCAGACCATTACATTTCATTGCATATTGGTACTGACTGTCTTTCTGATGTAAATTGCCAAGACCATTGTGATAATGACATAAGGTTACAAAATAATATCTTTCATGTAATCATCACAATAAACTCAGTTTATCACATAACTAGCGGTTGGTGCATAACATAAAACACCTGTGTTAAATCGAATTCTGAAACCTGCAAAGAAATTCTGATTTGTACTCGCTACACTCTCAATATGGTGTTGTATAAAAAAACACAAACACCACCAAAAATTAATGTCTGCTTCATGGCGAAATTTAGACAAGTACATTTTGGCTGAGGATATGTAACAGCATTTGACCAACATTTTTGCCCCCAGGGTGGAGAAACTTAAAAAAAACTTTACTGTCAAATGTCCCACATCTGTCTCCAGCTCCTCCCCCAATTGGGGTTAACACTGATAGGTGAATAATAAATGATTATGCCACCCGGAAGTTAAAGTGTTTTTACAATAAACAGTGACCAGTTACTACCAGTAAATGAAAATACACATGTTCAGTTAAATAGATAATTGAAAGACATACAGAACAGCGGTCTGATAATAAACAACTAAGGCTTGAAACCAAACCAACATTGAGGTAGATAAAACCAGGGCTAATGTGTGCTATATCACAGTAACCTTACTCACCAACAGATCCTGCCACGGATGTAGTGACTTGTTGTTTTAGAGAAGAAACCAACATTTTGCTGTCAGCCTTCGGACTCTCAGCTGGAGATTCATCTTCTGAAGACTGCGAAAATCCATTCTTCTCCATTTCAGCTGACTCCGCTTGCTTTGCTGGCTCAAGCCCAGCAGACTTGATAACACTGACAGCCAGGGATGCTGCAGGTATGACCCGGGCCAGCTGACTCCCAGGGACAGCCAGAGGGGCTGCTACCACTGGAAGCGTGTGGGTGGCTACCTGTGACACAGCTGTAAACAGTCTATGTGTAGGTGATGCTGGCGAGGGCTTATTTTGAGCTGCGACATAGGATGTGTGGTGAGCATCAACAGTTGGGGCAGCTGTCTTTGTTGGTGAAGTTTCACGCGAAAGTGGAAGGGGAGGAACAGAAGGTGGATGAAACTGAAGGCCATGTGTTGGTGACGCAGGAGCAGATCTACTGGCAGAACACACATACAGGGTAAAGAGGATGCTTCTAGTCATATCAGAGCCATCTAGATGTTAATCTAGCTCTATGCCTTGGACTGACCCTGGATGATCATGATGCATTCTGAGGCTTATCCAGTTGCTGTGGACTGTTGTGTCAGTGTTTTGAAGTAAGAGGTGCAGTACAGAAAGTGTGCCAGGAGTTTGAAATAAAAAAGTATGCATAAGAGTAGCATCAAGAGTACAGTTAGTGGTTAACTTTCATGGTCTTTGGCTTATTTTGATGACCCTGTTACTGACCCGATACTGTACAAAGCCAATTGAAAACAATACAAGGAAACAATATAAACCTGCTGGTTTCAGTTGCCACATATCTGGGACTACACAATTAAGAAACATACATGTCACATGACTTACTGGGACATAGTCACATAATGTGGCATTTGATCTAAGGTGCACAAGATTCCAGTTTGAGTCGAAAACTTATGTGCTATGTTTGCATGCACATTCTTTAGTTTACAGTTTTTGTATACTGGTAATCTATTTGACCATGTAAGAATCTCTTACCATAAAGTTATAACATTACTAATATTCTCATTACATATAGACAATTGCTGTTCTTTAGAAACTAAGTTATAATTATGTTAACTTCAATTCAAAAACATATTTAAAAAAAAGGGATGATTAACTTTTATTGTAATTTATTCTACACATTTAATTTTTCAAACCTGCAAGCCAGTGTTCCAAATGGTGGTCGGAAACATGGCACACCACGTTGCCGCCTCTTCCTAAAAGCCTGCTCTGCCAGTTTTTGCTCACAAGATGGGTCTATCCTCCAAAACGACCCCTTGCCAGGTTCATCTTGGGCCCGAGGCACTTTCACAAAGTATCGGTTCAAAGACAAATTATGACGAATGGAATTCTAGAATTGATGAGAATCTCTTTTAGTAAGAGCATTTACACAATAAACTTGTTAGGGAAGTTTAGAATAAACCAGTTTGTTTGGCAGGCAACATGTCCTGTAGACAGAGCAGACTGTATGAATGAGTGAAGTCATTTTTAAAAGACAACGAAAACCTATCAATTAAATGTATAATAGAGTTTAAGCAATATTTATCTCCACTCACTCATACAATCCACTGTGTTTACAAGACATGTGGGCCACCAAACAAACTGCTTGTATATACTGTGCATGATTGTGAAACTGACTTATACTTATCTGGCTTGTATGTAGTAAGATAAAGCTTCAGTTATCCTTAGGCAGCCAAGCTTTTTTTTTTTTAAAAAAAACCTTCTAAAACTACTCATACATACCCTTCTTTAGCATGTCTTGCATTAATTTATGACAATGTAAGTACTGACAATTGAGTGGTCAGCAGTCAAAAAAGTGACGGTAAAGGGAGATTTAAGTATATCTGTTGCCAAACTGAAAATATATTACAACTATCACTAATGATAACAGATAATTTAAGAGGAAGCTTATGGGGGCGGGAGAAGAGGTCTTATAGTAGTATCCAAACCAAAATCAAATCTTTCTGAAGTAGGAATTATTAATATTAATGTAGAACTCCAAAGTTTTGGGTTTTTTTCATAGAAGTCTTACATACTACTAATCAATAAAAACATGTGCTTTTTTCTGGGCACAAAACTTTAATTAACTTACTTTGAAAATTTCATTTTGTGACTCATAAATGTTCTACAATCATTTTATGGGACAGCAGAGAACATGTGGTAGTAGCTATGAAACACACTGTGCCACTCACATCTAACATTATGACACCTAAAAAAGGAAAATATGAGGTATATTAGGGTTCTCAATACCTGCCAGCCTTTGTCTGCTGTGCGGTAGTAGGGATAATTCTTGGTTATATGTGCATAGATACCACTTAAGGTCAACTGTTTGTCATGTGCTGAAAGGATGGCTTGGACGATTAACTGTGCATATGAGAATGGTGGTTTGCCATCATCCTTTCCACTACTTCCCCCTTCGATGCTTGCTGTAGACTTGTTATCATCTTCCAAATTAGCTTCTGCTGCAACAACAGCTGCCGCTGCCTCAGCCACTGCTTGGACAGTCGGTGGTTGATATAAATTGTGGGAGTCACCACCCCGTGGACTAACAGGACATGAATTGGGCACACTACAACATCAAGAACAGACAGAGCTTTTTTATTTTACTTAGGCTAACTTATGAACTAACAATTGATGGTCTTGTTCCAAAGGAATTGCTTTGGAAAAATAGTGTCACAATTTGCCTATAATCATAGCTGAATTGACTTTCAAGTGAAACAGGGAAAGCTTAATTCAGTTCTTACTGAAGAACAAGATACAGACAACCAATTTGCTTAAAAACACCACCTGAAACTCTGAATAGTTTCAAGCTACAATTCTAAAGTTATGCTGTATCAATTCTACTTTCTTAGCAAGCCCAAATGTACATGTAGTTAGTTTGGTTGTGGCCTTTCAAAACATAAAACTCCAAATGCCAGTTTTTTAAGACATGCACAATTAATGTTTTGGGGTACCCCACTTGATACGACTGGCAAGGTAGACTTTCTACTGAGTTGATTTTCCAGACACAAATTGATATTTTTCAAGTTGCAGCCTAACTGTGCATACTGGTAACCAGTGGTCACACACCCAGCATTTTTCAGACCCCCAGCACAAGTACTACCTGGTGTCTAGGGGCAGGACAAACTTACATACACTTGTACCACTGTAATTTGGTTCTTTGAAATTCCATTCAAAACTATGCGGTAGCAGTCAAAAAAATGATCAAGGAAAAGCAAGTTTAAAGCATCTGAAAAAACAAATAAAGACTAATTTTGGTTTTATTTGTCTTGAGAAGACATTGCAAATAGTTATTTATTCATGTGCACCTGAGTATATATATTGTACATCAACAAGGCAACAACAATATTGACGTCTGTACGAATTCAAAAGAAAAATATATAATGCTAGTGTCAAATGCTAGCTTAGCTTGAGACGCTTGGACTTATTATGAAAATGGTAAATAAACTTAGCCCTCCTTAACGTTTAATGTGAAGATACCAAACAGACAATATGACAAACAAACAGCTTTACATTGGCAACCCGTTCAACCTTTAAATCAGTTCTGGTAGCAAGGCATTGTCATCCAGAGATAAACAAACTCCGCACACACAAAGCCACATTGTTGTTGTGTTAGCCTCCTATCAAATGATCAGTATATAAAATGACTCATGGGTTCCACAACGTTAAAAAACAAGTGCCTAGCAAGTAGATAGAACTAAGTCTTCAATGTGTATCGACCGATCAAAAATGAATTCTCGAGCGTTCTTCACCGGTTTGTTGATGGCATGACCCCGCTTTAACTGGTCATGAAATCGACAGCTCGTCTTTCGCCAAATGATGGTTGAAAATTACAATGAAAAACCGTTGAAAAACTTTACTCTCAATGACATGTGATAAAAGCGTTATCTGATTGCGTTTAGAAACTACTAAAAATGGTATGTTTCATACGATTTCTAACCAACACGTGGTATTAAAAATATATCTAATTTGCATTTGTGTTTTCTTTCGCAATCGTCTGTGGTGTCTTCAATGTCCATGTCGTACCAAGTGACTTCTGATCATACGTTTCACAAATCATAACTCGATTTACTTTCGTGCTTGCAACGAGGAGAAACATTCACCGTGATTCCATTGCAAACCTGATTATTTTTCAGATTTTAGGATCCTGTTTATAAAAAGTCAAAACACGCGTGGAAAGTCTGTACCAGCTCTTGTGCTCATCATTTCATCTTGACAACAAAACTTCTGGTCTCTCCGTCTCGGGGTAAGAATGCACAACCGGCCGGTTCAAAATTCATTGACTCAGCACAAAATCATGCACAAGTAAACGCAAAACAAACTTACCTTATAGTTAACGTAGGTGATGGTATAGGCGAAGAGAACGAAGATTCGGATTCCGGAATGTTTATTTTCAAAGGCGCCAAAAGCCTTGCTCGAGGTGGGCTAGGAACCCGTTTCGGTGTGTTTTCGTTAACCAACGACGTGAATCGAACTTTGATGTTCGTTGAAGGGAATCTTAGAACACCCCTGAAAACGGAAGATAATTTAAATGCTAAGTTTGCGTAATTCTTAGAACAAATTTATGGATTCGAAGAACATAAACAATGTATCACATTTATGCAAAAACCTGTACACTTACGACATCGGCAGTTTCAATGGAGGTGCACCTCGTCTGTGGAAAACGCCGTCCACAAACACTCCATTTTTCCCGTTGCATTTGAGGTAGAAGTGGGGAGATTCAAACCTGAGCTCAAGATGTTTCCTAGAGACGAAACTGGAGTGTCCCATGTTCACGTCAACACTTCCCAAAGAACTGTTTCTTCCGATGATAATCCGACTTTGCCGAACGAGGTACTCAAACTCGCGGCCTTCGAGTTTTGCAATCGGAGCAACAGCACTAACGCCTGACCATATACCGCGATCAGGGACAGAGCTACTTGATTTAAGAGCTAGAAGAGCTAAGGCATCACTCTCGTTGTCTCGATTCGGAGAAGACATTCTGCGAGAAAAGAAACGACTACCTCCAGACAAACTTTGCAATCTGCCGAGGCCCAAAGCAAAACAACAACACGAGGAGAAACATACGGGAACTCCCGCCAAGTAATGTTTGCCATATATGGCGAGACAACCCTTATTTGGTTGTTTCGACAGCTGATGGTTTTTTAAAAAATTTGACTGTGCCGAGACTCTCAGGCAAAGAACAGGTAAATATTGACAACTAAAACAGCAAATGAACCCATGTTATTCGCAATATAAAAATTAGGCAACAAATTACACTGAAAAGTGAAAGTTTGCCCACGTAAATAACAAAAAAAAAATCTACAGTCCTCGGGAATATCCTTGCCATTTTGATACCCCCTCCGTCGTTCACAAATACTCTATACAGTTTTAAAATTACTCTGTAAAACTTGAAAATCAATATTATACTTATAGCAATTCTTCTGGCCGATTAGATCTTGGTACAAATCCTTGCTTGTATGACACCGGTTTATAGTCAGTTTCCGTCTAAAAAGGCTAAAAAAAAGTTCAGTATTCTCGATTTGGTCAGTGAGTTTGGTTATCGATCAACCGCTACACACGCTTTTTTGTTTTTATAAAAACAAGTAACTTTTGGCTCAGCCTGGGCTGTTCATAATATTTTGGCGATTTCAGTCTTATTTCCTGATGTTTTTAAACAGTGAATTAGTTGCCTGGGACATAACATGTAAAATGACACTAAGAAATATGTGTTTGCTATTGTTTAACCCCGCGAAAAATATTGCTTACTACTGTCTCAGCGCCCGATGACCAAGCTAAACTCTGACAAGTTTTGTTTTCATGTACATCTCAATCTGTGTAAAAGGATTCTTAAATTTTTCTAATCTTAGTGTCAGCCTGGTGGCTGTTCTTCTTCTTCTTCTTCTTTTTATTTCACTCTCCATCTCTACCGATGATTCTTGTGAAAGTTTAAAGTGCTGGTGTGGTTTATAAAACAACACAGATATACATGACGTGCTAGTGAATAAAATAAACTACTAATTATATTAAAAGGGGAATTAAACAAAAAGTGTCAAGTGTGTTCTAAGGCTTAGGCATTGTGGATATGAGCCCAATTAAAGATTGTTTTTAAAATGGTCGATTGTATAGGGGCTCTTACGATGGCGTCTGGTAAATTGTTTCAATTGCGTTCTTAGCTTGTTCTTAATTTTTGGGCAAACCTCAGCCTGGGTATTCTTTTAAAGTTTGTTCTTATAAAAAAAAAGCGTGTATATGGCTCACGGATCTGCAGAAAGGCACATTTTGAGGATCTGATCAGTGGAAACGACAACAGCCCTTAAATTAAAACAAATAACGAATAAAATTAGGATATAAAGCATGACCATTACGAAAATAACTTAAAGAGAAAGCGTACTAGTCCCCGTCATATTAAAGCTTTCGGACCTGCTGCAAACAATAACTGCACAATGCGACTACGTATGCGAATGTACCGGTGACCAAGTCTCAAAGACTTGGTTAAATGTACATGTTAGCAGATCTGTGAGTCGCGATAGGTCCCATTTATAAGTGTCAACGCGAGCCATACCGAAAGATGTAACGATTTAACTAACTACACACAGAACCGTAGCTAGACTCAAAATTTAGGGTGGGCAAAAATTCTCTCCCTGCTTGACACTAGCCACGGCCATTTTTTTTTGGGGGGGGAGGGGCATTTGCCCTTCCTGCCTGACACCAGCCACGTCCCTGACACCAAAAACACCAAGGAACAGTTGGGTAAAACGTGCTTCCTTTATGCTTGGAATAGCAAGGGTGGGTTGAACCTAAAACACCGGAAGGCCTGCGTTTTGCGACGCCAACAAGTGTTCGTCAGTTTTCCCATTCCCCCGGCCCCGGTATTTAAACCATGCTAAGTCTATTTAGTCCACGTCTTTGTTTTCGAATCGGAATATTTCAATTAAATGCCAGTCTGGGGGTAACTTGATTTTTTATCGTCTACTGAACGATTCAAAGTCTAAACATATAGGAGTGGCTTGATGAGTAGTTGACTAGATAAAAGGTAAAAAATCTTAGCTGGGCACGGGGTCGGGAACGTTCGTTTTTAGCAAAGCAGACTTCTCGATTACATTTTTAGATAACAAATTAATGATAACTGTTAAAACAACTGTGAAAACTTCATTTACAATTTGTTCGTTTTTTGTTTATCACATGCAGTTAAGTGTAAAACGAGGATTTTCTCCAACCAATAACGAGATGCCCATGAAAAGGAACGCGCCTCAAACTTGAAAACATGTTTTCACGTGGACAAAACAAACGCCGTTTACAAACGTTTCCAAATCAAGTGATGAGAGTGATGTACTTCTTACTCTCAGTAAAGCTGGAGTTGAATGCGCAGTTGCGATCGAAATACAATTTAGTATTACCTACTTAGAAGTAAGTGTTTACTCCCAAGTCAACTTGTTTTATTGTTATTGAAGGGTAGAGCTAAGCTGTTGCTATTATTTGAAACAGTTTATATGAAAATGTTGTCTTGCGCTTTCGTTCTTCGTTCTCCCCGCACTTTTTAAAGTGTTTTAAATCAATATTCACTGTAAAACTTGTAAGAACATCAAAATTGGACATCAATAGGACAGACTGCACGGCAGAGTTTTTGGAGTACTTATTCTTCCTAAGCTGAGGTAAATCCTGTGTTGCCAGGACAAATAATTGACAAACTAGATAAGAAATGGGGCGAAGTGTAGAACGTATCCATAGCAACAGACGCCTGAAATATCTGCCATGTGCTTTCCTTTCTGCTAAAAGTTATTTCAGTACGGGTCCGCCATTTTCTGCTCTTGATGACTTGCTCCTTTACAATTACAAGCTCCCGTATAGCTCGCAAGCACTGCTCTTCAAAATCATTAGGAACTTTAGACTTAAAGTACTCAGTGTCGTCTGATATTAATGGTGTTTCGAGACTACCATCAGTCGACAGCGACTCCTTAAAATTGTCTTCTGGAGCCGGTTGTAAATCATTTTCTGTTTGTAATCGGGCCGGAACTTCTGTTAGTTTGTCATGAGAGCAACACGTGGTTTCCTGAACTAATGGGCAAAAATCTTCTGCGATTGAACATTTTTTTAGTATGGAACGCAGTGTTCTCAGGCGTGGAGTGAACACGCTATTTGGAATCTTCTGGAACCGCACCTGCTTGGTAACCTCTCGATGCTTCCCTCCATAGTAAGTGAATGTGATTTTTACGACTTGCTTGCTTTCATACTGAAAATTAGAATCCAAGATACTTTTACTCAATGATCGTATCTGTGAATTTTAATGAGCTGCGACTTTAACCCTTAAACCGGAAGGGGGGGTTCAACGAACACCCTCCCCCACCCACCCCTTGATTTTATGGTCTTCAATTTTTGCCCGTTGGCCAATTGCCAAACGCTTTTGCGTAACTGTTCCTCGATAATGAACACATCTTTTGACACTAATCAAACTAATTGTCCGAAGTCAGAGTTTGCTGTCAAGTTTTCAATTTTTTGAACAAAAATGATTAAAAACTCGCAGTTATTCATATTTTTCTACTTATTTCGTAGTTTTGGCATATAAAATGTTGTTTTCTATCTATTTCCAATAAAATTTCTTGATTTTAAGCAAAATCTCAAAAATCGAAAATCCAAGATGGCGGCCATCGGCGGCCCTCTTGGATTTTTGTTTTTGTTACCATGGCAACAGCGACTAATTAAGTGATGATTGTTACTATGCAAATTAATTAGTGGCTCATACACTAATTGCATGCTTTTCTGCCTGTTTTAGGGTTAAAAGTGATTCGTAGTGTAGCTGTGACAGCAAAAATGACTAAAGCACTGACGACGATCACCGCAATACGACGACGAGCGAAGGTGAGATTTCAGGTTTTGGAGCCATTGCGCATGACAGTAGCTCGTTGATGAGAGAATTACAGAGATACTGGGTCAGCTCTTCCACATTTTGCCCGATTTTACGCACTTTCGCTTGATCTACTGCTCCCGCATTTTACAGATATCTCTCGTAATTTTTGAAAAAAGTTAGATAAACCAAAAGTATACAACAACAACTACAAAATGCCTTTTGATTGTTCCTGATTTTTTCTTCATTGATGGACAATGCATATGGAAAAGCGGGACAATAAAAATGCATGACACAAAATTAGCGCCAATTTGTAGAGGGCTTGCAGCGGAATCAAAGCAAAAGAACTGCAACTTATGTCTGAAAACCAATTGTTTGAATACACCCATTACTTTTCTAACATAAATGTCACTTTGCTGCTAAACACATGCAATTTTCACCGTAAATTTCGGTTCACTTTTTCTCCGATTCCCTCTGAGAATGCGCAAAATGTGCATTTTATAGAGAAGCCAAATTTTAGAATTTCCCGGTTGTGACCCGCCTACTGACCTAGTGTGCTCCTGCTTTCGGCCTCTATTTCATTTTTGCCGGGACAATTCTGAACATACTTCCGCCGGCCCTGTGGACACTTTAACGGTCGACACAAGAAATTTTCTAGCCCCCGAAAAATCTCCAACATTTTGAAGTTCGGCGGTTGGCATCTCGGGTAGTATTGAAATTTCGTACTGCAAAGCGTAAGTTAAGACAAGAGTTTTGCCTCTTTTACCTAATTAACCGCAGATACTATTCGTAACGCAAGTAAAGTTTGTTGTCTGAGTTTGGTGTGTCCATCAGGTAAATCTAAATCATAAATGAAATCATTAAATACCAAGTCCTGGATATTGAAATTCTTGCAATCTGATTGGCTCTCTACTCACGGTATAAATCCTGTATACTGCAATTTGTCCAAATATGGAAACTGACAATTTTATTACGGAAAATTTTCCCTTAAAATGACCGAAAACTCGACTCGGTAGAAAATAGAATTCAAGTTTTATTATTTTATCCAGTGTTTGGTGTTTAATAAAACAACTATTTCACTCACGCTTGTTTGATATGAGCTTATGATAGCCGACTTGGTGCCTCGCACCTCGTCCGCTATCTAAATGCTCATATCCAACGCGTGTTCGTGGAATAATTGTTAATTATATTCTGCATACAAGCTTTTTTTATAAGAACAATTTTATATTAAAGAACAATGAGGCTCAAATTTGGCCAAAAACTAAGAACAACGTAAGAACAATCTCATCTAGGCTGGGGAAGCTTAGGGTTTTGAATCTGATAAATGCACGTTTGCTTCTCTTAATAAAACTCTATTTTTTTGTCAACCTCGACTGTATCGAGTGTTGAAATACTCCAATTGTTGAGATCTCCATGGAATTTCCAGTGCAGCTTAATATTTAGTTTATTCGGCTTGATGATTACAAGTTAAGTATACTGGCAATATTTTAGGAGTTATTTTTTACTGTTGTTGTTCTTACGAGTACTTTTAAAGATAAGAACAGCTTCAGAACAATTGGGGCTGAAATTTCCTAAAAAGTGAACAACAACAAGGCCAAAACTTACTGGTTCTTAAAAAAAACCGTGTACTTCTTACTAATCGAGTGCGAGGTCCGTACTATTTCCTTTCATATGGCTCAAGTGCAAAGTGCGCGGGCCATGAGGAAAAACAAGCTTCCATAACTTACAGTACGGATCAGCAAACGAGATTGATAAGATGTTTTTTACATGTCTTTTATTTCTTCTTTTTTGAAATGGAACTGCATGACTGCGACCTTGCTTTTACTAATTTTTCTCTTTGGTCGACCAATTGTTTGAGACATGCGCAAAACTCCCGCGCTTTTCACTGACACACGCCGTGTCGGTTGGGTGTTAGATCAGCCAATCAGAATGAAAGTTCGAGCGTAATTTTTCAGACTGTTCAATTTGTCCAGTTGCTTGCAAGTTTAATCAGATTAAGTATAAGTTGTTTTACTTTTTTGAGAGATGTTTCGGCGTGCGAAGGATGTGCACAATAAGGGATAACGAGTTCATGCTTTATGTGTGTGAACTTGCTGACTGAATGTTACGAGAAGCGGCTGTTGGTAGTTGAAAAGGAAAGATAAATATTAAAGGTTAGTAATTTTGCAAGTTTTTACACTGGTACACATAAATTGTTTTCGTATAATTATTTCATAACAGTTTTAGTTTGTCTAGTTCGTTCTCAATCGAAACCATTTTTTTGATGGACAGCAATTTTTTGCAGCATCGCAGTTCCAGCAATCGTTTTTGAATCGTTTCGTTGTGGGTAATTTTCTAAAGAACGACAAGTAAACAACAGAAAGATCGTTTGGTTTGCAATGAACTGGATTTTGAATTAAAACTAGCATTTGTACCGTATGTGGTACATTTGTGTATACATTGAACTGTAAATGTACTGACTTTCTTGCCAGTTTGTCGCAAGAGATATACTGTACCTGTAAGAACTGCGATTTGGCAAATGAAAAAACATGTGATGTAAAGTTGTTATTTGCGAACTTTGTCAAGAAGCCCACCGAAATGCAACTACCTTAATAGCATTTCTCAGCCTCAGCATGTTCTTAACATGTTCTAAATCTTTAGGCGAATTTCAGCCTCATGTTCTTAAAAAAAGTGTATTCATACGGATCTTGCTTGACTGTTTCTGTCCACAAAGCTTTAGTGTTTTATTCAGTTAGTGTTTGTTGTCGTGAGTTCAGTGTTATAGAATTTAGTACTTATAATTTCTACTTACGATAGTTTTGACTACTGTTTTGAGGCGGAACTTGTGTAAAAAATGGAGAAACAGGTTTAGCTGTTGTCTGTGTCCGGACAAAAGCATTTGTACCACACTGCTTATTCCACTGCTCCACGGCACGACGTACAAATGAAGAAAAAACAAAAGAAAGCAAATGTGAAAGTCTGTCTGGGTCCGTACCCTACGTTATTGGACCTGGAATTGACCAATCAAAGCTAGCAAAATTAGCCAGCCATATAACCATTAACAATTTTTCTCTGAAATCGAGGTGAATAGTGGCAGAATATTCACCGACATGCGAAGCTGGAGGTGAATATTCTAAAAGCCACTATTCACTGAGATTGAAGAGAATAATTGTATTAGCATAAATAAACTCGGCGACAACACAACACATTCAAGAACTTTTAGTTTGACTTTTTAAATTTCTCCCAACGTATCAACAATAATGGGCATGCGCTCACTGCACAGTTGGCTGCCTCATTTCCACGCTCAATTTATGCATGAAACTTACAGTTAGCACAAACTATGGCGGCTCCGCAAACGAGCTTTGAAGATTTTTACATAAATTGGCGATCCTCAATGTTGTTTAAGTTATTTATACCTTGTAGTAGTTCCGTGAATGGCAGTTGCAGTTTATTTGAAATAGAAATTGAATGAACAATTTGTGAAATTTCCTCCGGAAAGTCATGCCATGTGCTTGCTGTTGGAGTGTTGGGAATCACAGCCATTTTAAAGAGAGATAGCGACAATCCAACTTTCTCGAACGGAGACACTTTGCTCAGTGGAAGTTGATCAGGAGTTGACTTGGATGGGGCTTTGAAATGGAGCCGTGGAAGGGCAGCTGTTATTCAAGGAAAGAAGCCTCGGCGAAGCTTGGCGGTCAGGACAGAAGACACTCGACATGTGAGCAAATTGTTTGAATTGTGTGTTAAAACGAAGTTTATCTCTGAAAACTTTCATTCCGTATTTCGTAGCTTTCTTTGTATCGTTAGAAATTGTAATATCTTGCATTTGCAAGACGTCATTCTCGGTCACTTCGGCAAAACGAGAGTTTACTCCGGCCATTGTTTCATTATTCTCCCCCCGGGAGGTGAACAACGTCCATAAGTCAGAGATAGCGAACCAATCAGATTGCTTGAAATACCAACGTCACCGAGTTTGTATATACTAATATGTATTACTATATAGCTGACTGATTTCGCGTGCTGTGATTGGTCGATTCCAGG
The DNA here is from genome assembly GCA_027574985.1 of Umimayanthus nakama. NCBI lineage: Eukaryota > Metazoa > Cnidaria > Anthozoa > Zoantharia > Parazoanthidae > Umimayanthus > Umimayanthus nakama. The sequence continues at coordinate 25,868 of JAOBRG010374345.1, forward strand.
TCCGTAAGTAGCCGTATACGGACCTCTAGCTCTCGATCACCGTTTCAAAGCCGGAACAATCAACAAAGCCATACAATAAACATCTTATTAGCCGAGTTCGCTCGGTCTGCATGGCAAATATGGATCCTCGTTTTTTCCTTCCCTGTTTTCATGGTTTTAAAAGGAAGGAAAAAACTCGGTCCATAATTTAATAAATTGCCGTACGGACCTCGCACTCGGCTAATTAACAATTATTCCACGAACGCGCGTTGGATATGAGCTTTTAGATAGCGGACGAGGTGCGAAGCACCGAGT
>JAOBRG010374346.1:0-11581 GCA_027574985.1 Umimayanthus nakama
TTACTCATTTCCTTGTACTTCTTAAAAAAACGTTTGTTAAAAGTTCAAGGTTTTTTAACAAACAAAAAAACAAACAAGTGAGCCAAAATTCATCCGCTAAAACGTAGGGGTAATCAGTCTCAAGAGCCTAACAAACTTCGCACGCGCGTTTCCGAAGGCAAGCAAAAATACATGGTGGCGCAGAATCGAACTCATCACGTTATGACATACTTTCCAAAAATGCCGAACATGGCAAAATTGTATGGAATTTTTTGATCGTCCGCTTGAGATTCCTTACAGGGAGACCCAAACAAAGGAACTTAAAAAGGTGAGTAGGAACTAATTTATTTTGATTTTAACCTGCATCAAACAAGGAGCTGAAAGTGCACAGGGTTACACATTACGACTTGTAATATATGTTGCTTCGATTGGACACTTGGCATGCGACCAAATCAGTGGGATAAGGTGAAACTGTGGACAAACGTCGATGCAAACGGTGGAAAGTTTAAAGGGTTCAAATCCACGCTCTTTTGAAAAAGTATGCCCATTAGCTTTCTGTTTATCATCTCCCTTCTTCAAGTATAAGACCTGTCCACTCATTATCCTCCTCTTTGAAATTGATATATTTTGTTATACACGCTTTTTTTATGAGAACAAACTTTATAAGAACACCCAGGCTGAGATTTGTCAAAAAATTAAGAACAGGCTAAGAAAAATCACCAGGCTGAAATTTTGATCAGAAAACTTTAAGAAACTTAGTTGTTCGGTGCATACAGATTGAGATGTAAAGGAACACAAAACTTGTCAGAATTTAGCTTGGTTATCGTCATCGGGCACTGGAAGAGTTATAAGCAGCAAGCTCGTCACGTTTGCGAACGTTGTATTGACAGTTTTAAACACAGTGTTTCTTAGCGCAATTTTACATGTATTTTTCCGGGCAACTAACTCACTTTTAAAAATATCGGGAAATAAGAACATCTTAAGAACAAATTGAGGCTGAAATCGAAGAAAAATTAAGAACAGACCAGCCTGAGCCGAATTTTACTGGTTCTTATAAAAAAAGCGTGTAACCATTTTATTTGATTTACTAGGTTTAAGGGGCGGAAAAAATCTTGTTACGCCTATTTTTTTATTTTTTTGGAGTAGAAAAAGATCTGGTTGTGCCGATTCTTGTTACGCTGTTATAACTATTTATTATTTTATTTTGTTTATTTTTTTCTTAATCAATATATGTTATTATTTTCTTCAAAAAAATATTTTGCGTATAAAAATGCAAAAAGTTACATTTATTTAAAACCTCCTTATATTAGAACGTGAGACGGTGTACCATCAAACTGTGAATTACTCTTCTAGAATATAACAGGACCGGGATGTTTGACATGTCGAGATTGCCGCAGTAAGGGACAGGCCCGGGGGGGGGGGTAACAATAAGGAGAGGGTATGGTTTTCATGCCATTATCTGGGTTCTGGGATATCATATAGAAAAATGGTCGAATAGAAAATCGTTTAACGGGATCGCTAAGAGGACAAAGAATCTAATAACTAAAGATTGAAAGGGTACTCTGAAACAGGAACACAAAATTTACCGACAAAATTCACTCTAGTGAACTTAGTTGCACACCCCCGGGGACGGGTCATTCGATCATATGAATAAAAGAACAGTCGACAGCTGCCGGCTGAAATAAATTTTTATCGTTTTAAGGTATCCACAAAATCACATTCGTGCTTATCAGCGAACGCGATACCAAGTTTAGTTACATGCCTTCTTGCCGTACAAGTTCCAGACCCCCATTCGTAGCTAACAAAACAAGAGTGGAGCCTGGCACTACCAGACAACGGCACGTCACATTTCAAGATGGCGGCGCTGGGATTCAAAAATTTGTGGACTTACAAGACAAAAGCTTGTTTTTCTGCTCTGCAGTTTACTTGAGCTACGTTCTAAGGCAGTTTTGGATGAAATTTGTTGACACAACCGAGTTTCCCTTCTAAAATAGCGTGCTTTCGTGTATGGTTTGTTTGTGATTTTAAAGTGCAGCGAAGGAATCTCGGTATAACGAGTTCATCACACGTGAGCACTATATTCTATTGACCTTTGTACAGAAGGTAAGCGGAATTAACACTACATATAATCTTTAAGTTATTCTAAAAACCAAGGACCGATCAGCGTACCTAAAAAGAAAAACTAAGCGAGAGAGGAAATGAAGTGCAGCAGCAAGTAAACAATTAAACAAGTCACAACAAGACATCTCGAAAGATGAAGGAACTTTAGGACCTGTTTATGTGAGCCTGGTGGTTTGGGCGAGATGACTTTTTCCGTTTTTATATGGGAGAATCTTGTCCCGGCACACTTTATGTATGTAACGTGAACAGTAACAGAATGTACGGACGACCAGCAAAAGAAAGTTAAACGTATTTGGCAATCAATCTTTTCACTTTTTTTCAATTTTTTACAAGCACTGCTTTGTCAAGTACTATGATATATATTTGACCTTTTGAAATGGTTCCCCCCTCTATATTTTGATACAAACAGTCACCTTGTGTACATTTCTAAACACGCTATAGATTCAAAAAATTTTCAGCAACGATGCCTCGGACAGATACTTATCCGATGAAAAGAACTTCTTTGTTGTATATGAGTAGAAGCATTTGGCTGTCTAAAAATAAACAGGCTTTCTTTCCGATATTCTAGAATTTTGAAATACTATTTTGTCTCAGTCTCGTGTTTACTCACAAGTTGTTTTCCCGCTATCTGTGTAACGTCTGTGTCACGTGCATAAACAACGCATGCGCAGTAATATTTTTTTCTTCCCACCTCGCCGAGATAGCGCGTTTACGTGAGAAAATGTCTGGCCCGCCACGCCAAGATCTCGGCAGCTCACAGTGGGATCCCACTGAACCGGCCAGCCCGTTACTCATGTAAACGCAACAGCAATTTTATTTATAGCAAAATAGAAATTAGATGGGATCCCGCCTCAACAGCCTTCCCGGGAAACCGGGCTCATATAAACAGGCCCTTAGTTATTTTAAAGACTTGACTCGACCTCGCGTCCGCTACGTTGTATAAACACGGTAAACTGAAATTCACTTACAACCTAAAAATATAGACAGTACTGCCTACTGGCTCTTTACGAGTTTAAAAATAAGTCTGGACAAGATAAATTGCGATACTTATGCACCAGTCAATCGAAACTCCTATTCAAAAAGACCCGGGACTTAGCGGGGAAATTACCATTTCCCTAATATTAATTCCCGGCTTAGCCGGGGAGAGTAATTTGTAATTTCTCTGCTTACCGGGATCCTTGAGCAGTAAGGCTCTACACTGAGAACGAAGTATTCCATTGGTCATTGAACAATAACATTAACAATAACTGACACTTTTTAACAATACGCTATTGTATGTTCTTTACGGATTGTCAGTTTGTATTGTGTTTTTATCCAATGGGATCTTTCGTTCTCAGAGTAGAGGGCGACTCTCCTTGAGACACAACATTCTCCCGCCTTGTCGCGGGTCCTGGGAGCCTTGTGCATCCAGTGGTTCAAAAATGCTTAAAAATGCGCGAAAATGAACAAAATGTGGTTTAAAATGAGTCTTGGCGCTCGGAAACCGCTCGAAAGTTGTTCGATTTTGGTACTTGTTATGCGGACAAAAGCTGGTGATGGCATGGGCGGAAGTGATTTTGTCTGAGAAGATTTTGCTCGGTTTTCGTTGTTTTGCAAACAAAATAGTGCTTTTTGGTTCGCTGGAAGCAACGCATTTAGTTTTAGTTTTCAAGATTATTTTGACAGATCCAAATGTAATTTCTAGAGACTTGCAGGGCAGAGAACCATATTACTGGGCTTCCTGACGAACTGCTTGAACAGGACACTCTAATAATAATAAGAATAAGAAGAATAAGAATAAGAATAAGAACAATAATAATGACAATGACAACGACAACGACAATAACAATAATAATAATAAATATCTTTATTAAAAACACTCAAAACAAACGTTTGGGTTTACAATAGTAGTTAAGATATTTGACTATATAAAAATGAAATAGAAAACACTAAAAAATAAAAGCTGCTAAACTAGTTTGAAAAGAAAACGGTTTATAAAACTATTCAAAAAACTATTCAAACTATTCTATTCTTAAAATGCTGTGTTCTGATTCGTGGCCTCGTTGGCGCATGATTTAAATTAAAACTGGCCGACTACTTCAACCACTGACCTTTTTTTTGTTTCACTTTTACTTGATTGCTTACACTTGCACTTGTAACTGCACCTTTTAAATCATTTTTTTCAAATAATTAGCACCTGCACTACGCATGTATTCGCGTAATGGGCAACCGTTGCGAATTATGAAGTATAAATAAATTAGTTCGGCGTTCATGTATTGAGTTTAAGTCCTCTTTGCAGCATGCAGGCGCTCGATTGTATTTATAACGATAGTTTCAAGCAAACAAGCAAAGTTTGTTTGAATACATTGACAAAGACATGACTTGTGTTTTTACCTTTTATGCTTTAATTTACTATTTTTTGTGGGGAAAGAAAGAAAGAGTCGTAAAACAAAATGATGCAAAAACAGAAACACAAATTTATAACTCATCGTGCTAATCTTCCTTCAGCAGAACTCTTAAGATCTCGTATACAGTCAAGCGGCCGCGAAAGTTCAAGTTCTTGGAGTCTCTTTCAGATGTCCCAGTCACCTTGACAGTGGATGTTTCCAATTAAATTCTAGTTGGCCGTCTTTTAAACGGTGCGCCTTCACGCTGCAGCGAACAAAAAGCCATCGGTTTCGACTTCAAGGTAGCTTGATATGCGTTTTTAAAAAGCCTTTAGAATACTATCTTTTCACTGTCTGAAAGCAAATAGCAAGCAAAAATATCCAAATCTACATAAAAGCATAGTGCTTGCCGGAGATCGTAGAATAAACTAAAAATCAAAATAACGTTTACAGTTTACACCATTTTTTGTGCAAGTTTTGCCTTTTTCTCCAAAGTTCTTTGGTGAAATTAGCTAGAACTCTCCATGCCACTAGCGTTTGTTGGGTCAGTTCGTTATGGAAAACAAACACAAAGCAGGCCCCTGTGCGCGGGTGTTTTTGCTATACAAAATAACAAGGGTTTTTTTTAAAAAAATCGTAGAAGTATTTTCTATTATAAAGAGAAATGGGAAACGAGAAATATTTTTCAACTAATACGTAAGCACGACGCAGACTCGAAATGATCGACAAATGCGTGCGCACGTGCTGAGTTTTAGAAAGCCCAAGTGTGCGCGCGAGCGTCATTTCTTTTCAATGCCACGTGCCAGTCATGTAACCATGGTAAGGGCGCGTTCGATTGACTCTATTTCGGAATAGGAATAAACAGAATAAAAACTTTGTTTAATCTTTTTGGCCGCAATTCTTGCCAAGTTAGAGGAAAAACACAACTGCGTTTTTTATCTTGTTCCAGTCATTACTTTCAACTAGATTTTTGAGTGTTATGGAAAACAGGAGAGAATTTTCAAATTTTATTCTTATTCCAGAATAGACAGAATAGGGTCAATCGAACACACCCTTAGCCAGTTTTCCACTTGGCAACATTTTTTGCGCGATGCGAAACTTTTCGTGGCGAAAAAGTAGAAGTTGTTTGAACTCACTTTTTTGTCGAAAAAAAAGGAGTCGGCGAAAACTGTGTCGTCTGTTGTAATTTAATTAGGATGTCTGTACTCAAAAAAAAATTCGCCTAGTGGAAAACCAGCTTTAGAGGCAGAGTGTCAAGGCTACGCGCACGATCTTGAGTCGCCTGTCGTGTTTGACTGTGTTCCGGATTTCGCTTCGATGACATTACTTGTCGATCAAAAATATGTGTAGTAACGCGATGAATAAAGGTAGTGAGTTCATAAGTTATCTGAAACTATTCAAGCAAACCGAGCAAAACAATCACAAGTAAATATGAATGGATGATTTCAGCTCGCTTCTGTCGCCTTTGAATTTCCATCGATAGCAGGAAAGAAGCAAATGCTGAATCGCTGGCGAAAGAGCCACTTGTTTTCAACCCTCTCCACGTGACATAGACTTCATTCTTATATAAATTTGCTTATTTCGTCTCTCCAAATGAACCTTTGGAGCTCTGCGTTGAGTTCGGCTTCTTCAAGTTTCGGCAAACTCGGACCCATTCTTCCAAGCTTGATACTCTGCCTTTAAACCATCTAAAATTGTGCTTAAGCAGGCTTAGGACAGTTTATCGCAGGTGCTACTCTCCAAAGGTCTGGCTCCCTGCCGTTAAATCAGCTCTGAAAACAAGTATTGTCACAAAGCCCCCAAGTGGTGTATTGAGTTAATGAATAATCTTGGTTGGGTTTAGATGATATGTTCTAATACGAGATTTCACGAAAACTTTTTTTCGCCGTAGCAGCTTAAAAAGTTTTTTTTTTACATATATTACTTCATGTTATGTTCTTTGTGTTTTTAAACACTAAAGTTAAAACACAAGGAAGATAAACAGTGAACGGATAAATAATTGACACTTACAAATTAAAACTATGCCACACATTTGCATAGTTTCCTTTTTGTAAATGGATTTTGTTAAGGATGTTAATACCAATATCTATTTTTGGGGAGGTAGCAGAAATTACAACGGTCTAACATAAAAATATAAGTTTTGGTGTTTACACGCAGAAGAAGGATTTTTTGAAATCGTACTTAAGTTGATGAAAGGCCGTCGAGGAAACATGAAAATCTTGGTCACAACAGGTAGGAGAGTTTTTCTTGTATTTGATCAAAACTACCTTGAGGAAGGCATGCTCTTAAAATAACTTAGTTTTAAAACAAGAAGCTTCAAGGAAACGTAGCTGGTTGTTCGCTTTCATTATTTTGCGCGATGGCTTTTCGCGGCTGGACGAATTAAAGAGGAAAAACAGGAACTTGTTGTTTGTGGTAATTGTTATTATTTTGTTATTGCCACAAAAACTTTGAAAATGTCATAAAAGAGTAGCGAGTTCAGTGTTCGAAAAGTGGCATATTTAATTCAAGTTTACGTAACTGACTAAAGTTTTTGTTTCCATCTTTACAGTCAAAATCTACCTCAGTTTAGTACTTTGATGAAATAAAGAGTTTGTCTTGTCTATTTAGTTTAATTACTTGAGTTCATTGGATTAATTTTGACTTTTGTTTGACGTCCAAAACAGGCTTAACAAATGACATTCACGGCTGAAAGCGGCATGCAAGTCCATGGCGTGGAATAAACGGGACTACTCTTAAAAACACAAAATCTGTTAAAGGTAAGTCAAACATATTTGCTGTTCTTAAAGTTTGGAGTTGAGGGAGTTGACAAACTCTAGTCATCAGAAAACATGAGTATATAGGGTTGATTTGTGACTTTTTCGGCTGCTTAAATACATGGAGCAAGAATAGCGGTCATGCTTTAGTGTAAGTTATGCTGTGTAATTGACCATAAAACTGTCTGCTTTAATATAACTGTTGTAACTTTAAAAAATAGATAAGCTGCGTCGACAAAAGTAAAGATACCTAATAGAGAACTTTGTGTTTGAAAAAAAGGCTGTAAATTCGTGCTTTAAGTTCAAAGGTTTCTTATAAAACTTGGTCAAAAAATGTTTTTAATAACATGCCGGGTAAAGTTTGTTTGTTTGTTAATTTTTAGGTTTTCGGATTTAGTGAAAAACTGCGCAGCTGGTATATTTATGCATATATGCATGTTTATTGACATGATGTTAGATGGCAAAAAAGTGCCGTGTGTTTTCATCCTTCTACGGCCAGACTTTTTCCGAACAACTCGATTTTTGTTTTTTAATCTTGGCTACATTTTGTCCAGCTTTCAGCCGGCTTGGAAACTCGGTTTTTAGCCTTATATGCAATTTAGTTTCTATAAGTTTCCTAGGTTGACGTTCTCTGCAAATAGAAGTATCTCGCAGCTCTATTAGCAGGGAACTTCTGTAAAGGGTGGTACATACTATAGTTGGAATTCTCTCGAAGTTTAATAGCGCTCGAAACAAGTGAGACAGCACTATACGGTAGCGCATGCAAAGGACTTATTCGCTAGCCTCATTCATAATTTCATCCAGAAATTAACGTCAAAACTGCAAGGAAATGCTAGTGTAGTTTCCTAGCGGGTACAAAGGTCCACGGTTTATCACGTTGGACGCCGATTCGGTAGAATGCTGTTAATTAGGCAGGGTTTCATGTTGTTTACTGGCATGGTTGACTGGAACTTTGATCTTCCAATTCGTAAACCTGTTCTCGCATGCACTGTATATATTTTTAAAGATTTACCTATCTTGAGTTTTGATAATGTTTATCGATACTATGATGAAGTAGGCGAACTCATGCATCTTTACTCCAATGATTTTCATCCAATTTTTCTTCTTTTGAAAGTTTTTTTACCCTGACAAACCAAGTACATTCATTTAACTTTCCATAACGAACAACTGTTCGAAAAGTCTTCATACACTTTCAAGGCTGATGTTTTTTAACTCTTAACGCAACGTGTTTTAGACTATTTTGTGAAAAGCTGAAAGGATACCTTCTTTCTTAACATTTTTCCAGATAAATTTTTTTTTGTTGGCCAGTTACCTTTGTTATTTTGTTTTGTGGGTGTACGTTATCTTTTTTTGCTTCTATTTTTACATGACTATAACTTAATTTTAAGATGTGTCATGACAGAACATAAAATACCAAAACATAGTTGAAAAAGCCGATAGCTGAATAGGCTCTTACGTTTCTTATGGGCTTTTTCCATTTATAAAACTAATAATGGTGTTGTCTGATTTGTATTTATTACTTAAAAACATTAATGGCCTAAACAAATGAACTTCAAACCCCAAAACAATGTTTTCCAGTCTGTAAGCGTAAACACGGCATAGTGGTGCAATGTTTTGTTTTCAAAACTTTTGATCTTCGCTAGTTGTTTGCAATCTAACTATCACCGTTCAGTAAAAGTTTCATTCCTGACAAAGAGAAAATCGAATTTTTAAATCGTTTTTTGAAACGATAATTCCAAAACAGAAACTTTAAATGGATGTCAAAAACTCTAACTCCAGCACTTTTTCCAAGCTTTGATAAACGCGCTTCGTTTATTCGAGTTTGCAAATTATTTTGAAAACATTTTTATTCCGGCCTGTTATTAAGTCTCTCACCTTACAAGAATTCAAAGTTCATTTCTTTAGTTCTTACTTCAAGCTGCACGATGGCATACGGTCCCGTTTGCTACCGTAGACACAAAAATGATCACCAAAATAAAAGTACACAGAATGAGATTTTTAACGGAAGACAACGAAACCCTTGGAAGAACGCATTCCTTTCATGTACTTGTTTACTTACTGTCCTCTTTACGCTAGGTGTGTTATACTGCTTACAGGTTTTTTTCATTTCTTCCCCTCTCGGGCTCAAGCCAGTACAAGTTCCAATTTTGCTTCCGGTACTTTTCGACCGTCCAAGTGCCTCGCAAGAATCTTTTTTCCCTAGCTTTTCGTTCGGAAATAGCCTTCCATTTCCATCTCATCGTTGCTAGAACAACTTTAATGTAACATCGTTAGTCGTAACGTCGTTATCTAATGTTTAGAGCTCGTTGGTAATATGATAAGGAAGACCAAATTCAATGATACTTGTGCACAAAGCTTTTCAGTTTCTTTAGTGACCTATCAGCAATCGGTCTACCTGTGGTGCACTGAGGAGAACAGCACTATAGCTGCTAGAGTTTCCAAACCTTAGTCCGACTAAAAGTTATGTTGGATTCCAAAAAGCACCTCAAGTTGCAAACATAGTCTTCTCTACGCCGAACAAACAGTACTTTTGTCCTTTCCAACCCTGAAACCCCTACGAGCTTAAATGGAACACTGAATTTAAAGCATGTCGTCAAATCGTGGAGTGGTCTCTGCTGTACGCTGTGCGCTTGGGTACAAATCTGTTTGATATCTCCCCCGTCCGTATAGTTTTACATGGGCTTTTTTTTGTTTTTCTATGTAGGTGGTGGCGATGTGCAATGAGGAGGTTCTTAATTTTCCGTTTTCTCTCAAGGGTGAAGTGAGGGGAAAGAGGGAAGGAAGGATAATAACTTTTAGGACACCGTTAGAAGTACCACGGGCAGGAAAAAATTAAGTCAAAGAGGCGTTTGATCTTTCGTCGACAAAGCCTTACAAAACAAGATTCAGGCACCAGCAGGCACTCTGGCTGTTAGAGCACTAATAAGCACGATACTTGGTTCGCACCGTATAGCACCCTATTAGCTATAGGTTTAACTCCGGAAATGGAGAAGAGAACCCCCTGGTCATCCCCCTTCCTTTCCTAATGATTGACGCAACAATTAACGCTAACCTTTTTGTAGGAAGCATGCTTCTGTTGGTGCTTCTTGGTACGGTCTTCCTGAACACAAGCTTGGGTGAGTATCTACAGAAGAAAACATATTGTTTAAGTGTAAACGAATGTTTTCGAATGTTTGAATTTTACAGGCGATCTTGACAACAAATTGTGTTTCAAATACAAATATTGAATAAGCAGCTTACGATCACCGGTATGATTCATAGAATGATTGCAATTCTACATTCTATTTTTTGCTTCATTAAATTCCAGACCAATTACAGAACGTTTTATGCGGGACCTTCTGTTAAGTGAGCACAGCTACTGATTAACTACTAGTAAACCTACTTTAACACTTGAAGACTCTAACGAAATGCGTACGTTAACGAAATAAACAAACACAAACGGAAAGTGCAAGAACACGTCCCAGCAAACAAACAGACAACAAACAAACAAGCAAGCAAGCGTAAGTTAACGAAATGTTAACAACCTTACGCAAAATAAGAAATATGCAAAACAAAGCCAAAATAAGAAAAACCGACAGAAAAGTGAAAGGTATAACTGAATAAGGATACAGTTAAAATAGTTGAGAAACGTCGAGGCCATTCTGCGATAATTGATTCACAGAAAGAACACGTTTGACATGTTGGTGAATATTCTGCTACTATTCACCTCGATTTCAGGGAATAATTGTTAGTTATCATCACTGTCATCGTTATCCCATTGTCATTATAATCAATCGTTAGCGTTTTCACTATGATCGTTATTCCTTTTGGTATTGTTTTCGCCATAGTTGTTATAACTCGATCGTTATTGCTTATCGTTATTATTAGCATTAGTATTATTAATGTTATTGTTGTTATTGTTAATATTATAACTATTATTATTGTTTATGTTATTATTATTATTATTGTTGTTGTTGTTATTAATATTCTAAGATCGTCTTGATCCATTAGAAGAACAAAAGAAACAAGTGACATTGACTTCTCTGAGCAAAACACCATAGCCCGTATTACTTAATTTTTATAGATTGTCGTTTATATTGTTATGTTTTTTAGATTATTCTCATGCCCTACTAGTTTTTTACAATTTCAATTAATCCTTAAGAAAAATAGGGACAAATCAGTGTTTCCAGTAAACTTTTAAATATTGTGTTTAGCCTCTTTTTTTTTAATAATTTGATTGTAAACATTTTATATAGATAAGAATGAAATGAAGCTAATTATTATATAAACCTGCAGTGTTTTAAAGGATTTCTACCACCGAGAAATGTGGTATCTGAACACACGTAAAAATACGATATTTTTACATGTGAAATTATAAAC
>JAOBRG010374368.1:0-11580 GCA_027574985.1 Umimayanthus nakama
TTCTTACTAACTCTTTATAGTTTTAAAAAGTAGAAGGGGGAGGGGGGGGGGTAGGGCACGTGCTCCGCAGTCCCTGCAAATAAAGGTTGATTTGTTCATTTAAAAGATAGTTGCTTGCGAACTTAACTGATATCTCGTTTTCGTTTAAGGTGGTTGTACAATGTACTATTACGTCAGCAACACGATCTCAAAACATTATCAAACAAACAAACCTCGAGCACAAAAACTTTGTTCGAAATGTTGAACGGCCTTTTCCGCGATATTAACACTTTGAAAATTCGTACTTGATTCTTTCGGTTAGCAGATAAAAAGTAGTGTATGTGTTACATTCACCGATAAGATGCACTTGCTAACTTACTTCCCACAGTTACACTTAACAATTTTATATGCTCTAGTATGGGAATCTGTGTTAAGGTCGTCTAAGAGTCGCCCTCTACTCTGAGAACGAAAGATCCCATTAGATAAAAACACAATACAAACAACCAAAACTTTTATTCTTAAACTGACCATCCGTAAAGAACATACAATAGCGTATTGTTAAAAAGTGTCAGTTATTGTTACTGTTATTGTTCAATGACCAATGGAATACTTCGTTCTCAGAGTAGAGCCTTACTGTCGTCTAATGCATACAAACATGCATTCATAAATTGATTATTTGGTATTTCGCTTATAATGACTGAAGAAGCTTATTTTAATCAATTCAAAGGGTATAAAAAAAAAATACTGTCCACATACCAAAACTATTTTCCAGTACGTTGTTTATGACTACAAGGACTAAATTTCTTAATTCTATGGACCCCAAAACAGATGTCTTCACAAACTCTCCAAACGAATATGTTTTGGTTCTCAAAATCATTTAATGCAAGATAAAATTGCTATTAAAGGTTAAGTTCCTTACCAAAAGAAAAGCCCAGACCAGAAAAGTTCGTTTAACAAATTGTATGCAGTCCATAGTTCTTGTTATGCCTGTTGTCCTTGAAGTCCCTTGTAGCCAGTTTAGTTTCGTCAGGGAAATAATCTGAGACTAAAGGGCTGCCTCCATATCAAACAATCGATGAGCTAAAAGTATCATTATCAATCAAATATTTTAGTTATTGACGGTTACTCTTGACACTAAACCGATCACTGAACAAAAGTACGTAATAAAAACCGTTGTTACAATACTTGAGAAAATCCCTACCAAAGACTCTAACAGTTCAGTTTTTAGAAAAAAATTTTTCCAAGAGCCTACACAAGACTTTCATTTCATTACACTACAATATTTAGAAATCCTCTGTAAATACCTCTTATTAGCCGAGTGCGAGGTCCGTACGGCAAGTTATAGACCGATTTTTTTTCTCTCCTTTTATGGCCCATGCGCGAAGCGCGCGGGCCATGAAAGCAAGGAAAGAAAAAATAGAGGATCCATAACTTGCCGTACGGACCGAGCAAACGAGGCTAATAAGATGTTTTATTGTATGGCTTTGTTGGTTATTCCGGTTTTTAAAAATGTGATTGAGAACTAGCGGTCCGTACAACAACTTACGGACTTGGAATTGACCAATCACAGCATGCGAAATCTGTCAGCCATATAATAAATACCTCTTATCAGACAAGTGCCATGAAGACAAGGAAGGAAAAATCGAGGATCCATAACTTGCCGTATGGACCGAGCAAACGAGGCTAATAAGATGTTTATTATAAGGCTGTGTTGATTATTCCGGTTCAAAAACTAGAGGTCCGTACGGCTACTTACGGACCTTGAATTGACCAATCACAGCACGGGAAATCAGTCAGCCAAATAATAAAAGTCCTTATTACAATGTTTAGATGCACCTTACCAAAACCCTCTTACAATGTTCAGAAATTTCCCTACAAAGACCCTACAGTTTAGTTTAGTTTTTTCAATTCGTCACATAATTACAAACAAAAAGTTAACATCAAAATAAATTGGGCGTGACAAGGGAAGGAACAGCACTTGCGTCCCAATTGAGACCTAGTCTCCATACTTGAAAAAGTTGAGAAAATAAAATTAGCTAGAAAATATTAAAAAAATGTAAGATGAAGAAGACTAACTGTGTAAACTACAAACAACAGAAAAATATCTTTCATTCTAACCCGGATGGGTATGAACTAATCTCTTGGAAACATAAATATTAAGAAGGCTGTTTTTTAAACAGATTAAGCCGTGATGTAAGGGACTTGACTACATATGGTAATGAGTTCCATTGTTCAGCAGTCCTAATAAAGTAGGAATATCTATAGTAGTCCTGATTATGTACATAAAGTAAATTATATATATTAGGGTCATAGTTTCCAGTTCTACATCTTGGCTTAAAAGTGCACAAAAACTTTCTTAGATTTCTTAGTTCAAACTTCGTGTTTCTCATGCACGTAATTTAATACTAATAGGTAAATTATATTGTTCCTTCTCATTTGCTTTAGATTCGAGGCATGAGAAATGCAACGTTTGAACCGGACTTAAGTCTGAAATTTATCTTTGATACTAAGGGCAGTAAATTAAGTTCAACAAGTGTCTCTTTGTAAGTCACGATTTTGTTCTTAGGATAGTTCAGCATAAATTTCGTTGCTCTTCGCCGGGTGTTTTCAAAGAACACACGGTTTTTTGTAGTGTAAGTGGTTCCAAATACAATGATTAAAAAAACATTCACCAAAAACCTTCAATGTTCAGAAATCCCCCATCAAAAACCCTCTTACAATATTCAGAAACTTCCTTCCAAAGACCCTTTAAATACAGTGTTAAGAAATCCCCTGCCAAATCCAGTCTCAAAATCTTCAGGAGTCGTGTACCCAAATACCCAAATAAAACTATCAAGAATTCCCTACCAAAGATTCCTGCTGCAAACTTCAGAAACCCTCTAACAAAAGCCTTAGTACAATGTTTAAAAATCTCTTTTTAAGAAAGTAATACAGTGTTTAGAGATCCCCTACCAAAGACCCTCTTATAGTTACCCGAGAAATCCACTACCAAAATTATCTCACGTTGTTCAGGAATTCCCTACCAAAGTCCCCACTGCAATATCAATATATCTTCCAATCTACCTTCGATCTACCTTCCAATCATCAGAAATCTACTACCCGATAGGCTCTCACAATGTTCTGGAATCGAGCACCCAAATCTCTTATTGTACTTATTAGACAACCCTACTACAACCGTTTTACAATGTATAAAAAATCTACCAAATTTCCAATTCCAACGTTCAAGAATCAGTATCCAAAGACCCTATTACAATATGTAAAGATCTCATTCTAACGCCCTATTAAAGTTTCTCAAACTCCCCAAAGAAGATCATTTTACCATTTATAGAATCTTCTTCCTTATAATTAGACTCAACTACAGGTTTTAGAAAAAATCCTCTGCCAATACCCTATTATATTTTAGAATAACCTACCCAAAGATCATAATACCATTTAAGAAATTTTCTTTTCTAGACCCTATTACAGTTGTTTAGATATCTCCTACCAAACGTTCCTACTACCATTATAGAAATCTCCTTTTCAAATCCCGTCTTTCAGATTTTGAAATCCCCTTCCCAGAAATCGACTACTCGAAGCCCTTAGTACAACTTTTAAAATCCCTCTACCCAAGACCTTTAGCTCAGTTTTATGAATGTTAAATATTTTGCTAAATAGTATTGTTTTTTTCGTCGATCTGCCAGTTAATCGTTGAGGGTTGAGTAAGTATGTATTTTCACAAATTTTCCTGTGATTTTATTTATGTTTTGTAGGTGTAAATTTAGTTAAAGGAATTTTCGAAAAAAAGAAGGAAAAATGCAGGAAAATTAGACGTTTGAAACATAAATTAATTGCGTTCAAACTTAACTTGTAGCAGTATAAATGGGTTTGATCAACAAAAGTTGATATGGTATGTTTTCGCCTGTGGGATACGATGTTAAGCTGATGTATTTAGCGTTAGCCTTTCGTCGAGTTTGCTCCGACGAAGGGTTAACGCTCGAGACGTCAGCTAAACATCATATCCGACAGGCGAAAAACCTACCATATCAACTTTTGTTGATCAAACCCATTTTTTCAGCGTACTCGCCCACGCCGAAAAAACAGCTTTTTCGTCTTTCAGTGTTAATTTGTAACAGATTTGACAAAAATAGTCAGAAAATGCTCAAATTATGAAGTTTATGAACCTTGAAAGACCTTTTCCTAAAAAGGCAACAATTTTTGTTTGTTCAGGTGGCTGTTATCCAAGCAACCTCTAAGAACTAGAAGTTAGAAATTTATATTTTATCTTTTCTTGGTTTCTCATGGGTTAGGATCTGGTCTTCTTCCCCACTTCTTCCAAGCTTTAAGACCTGCTAAACCTGCAACTGCCATCGCACCTGCGGCGGCACCAACAATTGCCCCAGGTGGTCCGAAAACTAACCCAACAGCACCACCAGCAGCTGCAGCTTGATTGACGGCCACAGCTGTGCCGGAAACAGCTCCTAAAACAGCGCCACGTCTCGCCCATTTGTCGTCATCTCTAAAAAGTATAAATAAAAACAAGTAACTCAATCACGTGTTTGTGGAATAATTAATAATTATTCTCTGAAATCGAGGTGAATAGTGGCAGAATACTCACCGACTTACAAACAAATGGTTTAGGATACGTTTGGAAACATAATGACGAAGTTTTGATATCAAACCAGTGCCTCTCGAGATCTTTTTACCAAGTTGTTTAAAATGCTCTTTCCATTAAGGCAGAATCCATTATTATTCCAAGGTACTTGAATCTATTTTTCTGTTTAATAGATATGTTATTTATTTTAAGGCTAATGGTATTTAAAACTTTCTTTTGTCATGGATGAAAAATGACAAATTAGTTTTTTCTATATTCAGAGATAGCTTGTTTGCACAAAGCCAAGAATGTACATTCCTTAATTTATTGTTTACACAAGTTGAGTTGTTAAAATGAAATAACGAACATTTTCGGAGAAGAGTATTTAAAAATTATAAAAATCTAGAGATTTATGTGATATATGGGATTGTGTAAGCTTTAATATGGTATTCTGTGGTATTAGAGTTGATGCTCGTGTTAAAGTGTACATGTGTGTGCTGGTGTCGTTGATGTTAGTTATATTGTTTGTGTTACAGTTCAAAAGAGGATTTTTTCTGTGTATCACGGATACTTGATTGAACTTAATTATCTAATGGTGTTGATTTTGTTAAAAATTTGTATTTTTTTCAAAACTGTTATCAGTCAGCCCTAATAACTGGCAATGTTTGATTTCTGCGTACCCTTCTTCTCGTGGCTCTTCTTCTTCACGCCTTTTCCAAATATAAAAACAAAAAAAAAATTTTTAGATTAAAACAAAGAAATCTACATCTACATACTTATCCTCGCAATATCCCTAAGGGGCGTAAAACTATACTAAATAAACAGAAGGAGTGCACTTTATGAATTAGAAGGTGTACGATGGGTATCTTGCTTGTCCCTGGATCTGAACACAATACATTACAGTACATACCTCTTATTAGCCGAGTGCAAGGTCCATATATACGGCAAGTTATGGACCGAGTTTTTTCCTTCCTTTTATGGCCGAAGTGCGAAGCGCGCAGGCCATGAAACAAGGAAGGAAAAAAAGAGGACCCATAACTTGCTGTACGGATCGAGCAAGTGAGGCTAAAAAGATGTTTATTACATGGCTTTGTTGATTATTCCTGTTTTGAAAAAATGATCGAGAGCTAGGGGTCCGTACGGCTACTTACGGACCTGAAATTGACCAATCACAACACGCGAAATTAGTCAGCCATATAATAAATACCCCTTATTAGCCGAGAACCAATGGAGAAGGCAGGTCCATACGGCAAGTTATGGACCAAGTTTTTTCCTTCCTGTTATGGCTTTGTTGATTTTTCCGGTTTTAAAAAGTTGATCTAGAGCTAGAGGTAGAGGTCCGGCTACTTACGGACCTGGAATTGACCAATAACAGCACGCCAAATCAGTTAGCCATATACAAGATAATAATAATAATTTAATAATTTAATATTTATATTGCGCAAAATACATTAGAACATATGATCAAATGCGCAAGAGAAGATAATCCTAAGAGAACGCATCTTCGTATTACCGCGCGACCCATGATAATTTTCGAGATCTATTTTTAGAAACGATGCTATTTTTAGACTTGCCACAAGGCGAACGCGCGCGCGCTTGTTGTTTTTCGCGCGCTTTTTGAATTTGTTGCAGTTGCTTAAATCTTAAAGCATATTTATGCAAATTCAAATATTAGTTTCTTATTTAATGAACACCAAAGTTCAAAATACACTAAAGGAAATATTACTGAAAAAGAAATAAGCGTCTGAAACACAAAGAGAGGTATTAAAAGTACAGCTACAAGCGCCTGTGCACGGGACAAAACAGTGAAATCCAAAGTACAGGTTTGTTTACAATTATATTATTCAGTATGCGACATTGATTTGAGAAGAGGATACCTCTTACTCCTTTATTACTTTTAAGTTCTTTCAAAAACCTCTATATTCAGAGTTGGTTTGTATAAGAATTCTGGGTATTCAACAGATGATGAATCTTGCAATCGTATGGTGTTTTTGGCGACCTTTGCCATCCGACGATTTGCAGCTCCACCAAATCAATAAAGGATAACAGTTTCTTCAGATTCATTTTTGTTACTGTCTTGTCGACAGCAATGCCATTTGGTTTTTTCTTTTACTTTTACAGTGAACTTGACTCAACTGGCTGTGAGAATATGCAAAGTAGAAAGCAGCTTGAGCATAGAAGGCCATAGAAATCTGCTCTCCACTAGGCACGAGAAACTGTTTCACAACAACTTTTGCACTTATCGTTCCACACAGATTTTGTCATGAAATAAGGAAGCAGTTGTGACTGTCTTGTGCCAAATTGTCACTCGATCACAGCTACAAACGAAGAGTACCATGCCCGTATTGACTGCAGTTAAATATTAATTTTCATTTATGAACTGCAATAAAACATCAATCAAATGCAAGTCGGCAATTTACTCTCGCCAAATTCTATTACGCTTGACCGAGTATCACGTTTGCAAAAGGAACCAATTATGTTGCGTATAAAAATAGTATCGTTTCTAAAAACAGATCTCAAAAATTATCATGGGAACAGACCCTTGTATGAAAGATGCGTTCTCTTAGGATTATCTTCTCTTGCCATATAATAAAATACATTGTTAAATGGGTCGGCCATTTTCCGTTTTATATGGCTTTTTTCCGGCGTTTTGATTGGCTAAATACGACGTGTACTGTGTTAATATATCGCCAAATTAAACGGAACTATCGCTATCCCGCCAGCCATTTCTGTCGGTGAACGGGCGAAACTGAAGCGCAAGTTTTAATGGCTGACAAGAACGTAAATGAGGCTAATCGACTCTCCTTTGGAGTGATTTTATTCCTAAAGGAATGAACTAACTTTTACAGGCTGAACTGTGTCCAGAAATTGAGGAAAAAGCCAAAGGCGAAAACAAGTCAAATTGACAACAGAGTTAGCGAAATTACACATAAACACGGCTCAGAAATGCAGAATCAAGTACTACAAAACAAGCATCGATCGTTAGAGGTAGCAAACTGCACATTTATTAAACATCGACGTCAACCAAAATGAAAGAGCTTTTTACGGTTAATCCAGTATATTTGAAGAACTTTTGAATTGACAATGTTATCGCACCTTAAGCTTGAGAGATCGTTTTACATATCTTCTCGAATCGGTTCTGGATTTCAATAAATAGCTTCATTCCCGCAAATCAAGATTTGTTTGTTCCCGCAGGTTTTTCTGTAAACAAATGCGTAAGAACGTTGTTGCTCGGGCTCTCGTTTAATCATCGAACATAAAAAAACAAATTTTTTGTACTTGATTGTTAGTACTTACAACGATTTTAGACTGAGTGAGTTGAACTTCTGGCGTGGCTCCTCGACCTTGGTCTTGAATTACCATGTGCTTCAAGATCTTTAAACTTCACGAGCTTGGATTGCCGCCTTACACAGTTCAGACTTTAAATCCATTTCGTTTTAGTTGCTAGTTGTAGTAGAATCTCTGGCAGTCTTATTGCTCAAGAAACACTGTTTATCATGGCTTTCTTCCGGGCTTTCTTCAATTTCCAAATGAGAACGGCGGGATAATTTTTTGGTCACTGAACTGCTTGTGCAGCCAAAGCCGCTGACGCCACTTCGCCTTTTATGAAAGTTGTTTACAACGAATTAGGAAGCCATTTTTTAAAATTAATACCTTATTAAACGATTACCCGTTTTATATGGGTATATATTTTCACTCGTCAAGTTGTATTTTGCTCGCCTAAACTGCTAAAGGCTCGCAAAATACCGCCTGACTCGTAAATAAAATAAATCCCCATATAAAACAGAAAACCATTTAATAAGTTGTATGTACAATACAATCCCAGTTCAACTTAGATTCGGTTTCTTATAAAAGTTTGGAGGAAAAATATAAAACGTTGCCATTAGCATAAAAAGTAGTGTTACAGAATTCGAGAACGTTCTGCACATCATTCATATATATTATAAACATTAGTGGGCCCAAGATCGAGCCTTTGGCAACTCCGACAGATTCTGTATCTGGGTCAGAATAGGCGTTGGCACAGCAGGAAACTCGGCTTCTGTTGAATACAAAGGAGTTAAACTAGTTCAGCGCAGCATCATCCACACCAAGCTGGGAAGTTAGCGCGACAAGATGCAATTATTCACTGTTTCGAACCCGGCGGGGGGGTACTTGGGTCAAGTTTTCTCGGGTATGTGCCGCTGGCCTAACAGAGCCTCTGTCCAATTACAGTCCACTCTGTGGTCAACTAAACTGAAATAGAGATACCATCTTAGTCACGTTTGAGCAAATGTCATTTTATTTCAACAGCGGAATTCAATGCGAGCCGACTGTTTGCAGCAAAAACCATTTTTTAACCGCAAATCTTCTTGTTTTTAAATCCTTGCTAACCAGAATTTTCTTATCCTAGAAATCCCGAAAAGTGCGACCCCATTCTAGTAACTCTACCAAAAATGTAAAATTATGTCACCCCATTATAGTCAACCCAGTCGTGAAAATGCGACCCCATTCAGCGGCACATCCACACCAGTCTTTTACTAGGAAGTACACCCCCTTCGGGTGCCCAACGCCTTTGTCAATTCCAGAAACACGACTCCTCTAAATGTGCCGTTATCCATGCCCAGAAGTAACTGATCAAAAAACTGGGCAAAGCTGTAACAGTAGAGGATTTGAATCGGAATCCAAACTGTTTTAAGGAAGCTTAGTTATTCTCTGTCAAGTATTCGCAGAATTGAGTGTGAGCTACTCTTTCTAGTATCTTACTCAACGTTTGGAATACTGAGATTGGCCTATAGTCTGATGGGTCCTGTCTGTTGCCTTTATAATGAAGGCGTGAGACCCTCGCATTTCTCCAACTGGAGGGAAAAGTTCCTGTTTGTACTGTAGCAGTCGATTGAACAAAGAGGTCAAAGTAGGCCCGATGATGTGCCGAAGTCCTTGAGCCTGACTTTATCTCAGCTAGTCCAGTAGCTTTATTTAATTTAAAACGCCTGATAGCGTCAATGAAAACATCTTCACTAATTGGTTGGAAAGAAAACCCAGGGCCTGACAAGTTGGGGTTGTTCAGGCCGGTCTAAAAGTGACACATTGGAAAGTTTTTGGCGAGTTTCCTACCGACCTAAAAGAGTTCAAGCGGTAGCAATGGAGTCGTCATCGGAGACAACGCTATCTACAGGCAGGCTTGAGAAATTTTAAAATGAAAGTCAAGTCATTTTAAGTTCTTTTTAACATTCTTTTGCATTTCCTTGGCTTTATTGAATCAGATTGGTATAGTAATTTGAGTTAGCCTTCTAAACGTTACGGTTGACGCTGTCTTTTAATCCCATCTAGACTGGGCTTTTCTGGTATCAAAGATTTTGGGTGAGGGTAGGGGGGGTCTGAGAGGGCCCCTCCCTCCATAATTTCCTTATTATTCAACAAATTGCAACAAAACTTGGCATGATTTATGATTTGATGCCAATTTACAAATTAGTATATTAATTAAGGACCTATTGTTAGCATTTTCTTCTTATTTTTTTCTATCATTTTTTTACAAATGATTACAAAATTAACATTTTCTAAGGTAGTTTAATGTTTATGACCTATTCTCACCACAGACTGTTAGTGATAGCTGTGACGTATTTATTAGGTCATTTCGTTTTTTCTATGATACAAGTGGCTTTAAAACTATTGATTACCATGGCAACAGATAATTGCCTATGCCAGCAAAACGCGTTCCAAAATGTTCCTAATAAAATTTTAGGAAAAGTCACCAATTTTAGCTTTCCTACTGTTTACACAACAAAAAATGTGAGAGGGGGGTTGATTCAGCCCTCCCCCAATCTGGATAGGGTTAAATGACGGTATACGTTCCAATATTGGCCGTTTTTGTTGCCTTTTCCTTTCTTTAGATGATAATCATGCCTTCTCATTTCATCTGATACACCTGAAGTCATCCAGGGGAATAAAGATCCTCTGGTTCCGTATGGGTTTTCGTTGGTGCGTAGGCCTCAACGACGTCTAAAACAGCTTATTCCATGTGTTAATTCAATGATTCACATTCTCGGTATTTATTAAAAACCACATGCCAGGGAGCATGTTCAAGATCGTCAATGAAGGACTGTTTATTTTAGTTCATGTATGAGCGAAATTCGATAGGTTTGGGAGCCACTCGGGGTTTGTTGAACTTAAGAACATAGCAAACAAGAGAATGATTGCTAAGTCCTAAGTCGTGTGCTCCAGTCTCGGTAACCTTGCTTGATGTTATATCCAGCTTCCACAATCACATAGTTAAAAATATTACTGCACTTTTAATTGGTACTGAGTTGTCGAAAAGCTAGATACAGTAACATTAATAAGAAAAGATTTCGCGGAGCTCTGCTAGCGTGAATGCCCGCCATCTTGCTATGCTAGTGAAAGATGAGTAAAACAATAATTGGAATGAAATACTCAGCTTCCCCCCCCCAAAAAAAAAAATAAAATTAAACAACTCGAAGTGAGTGTTAAAAGTTTCAAAAAGGATCAGCTCTAACAACTGACAACGCTTACTTACAGTAGTTTTCTTTCCTCCACAAAATGTCCGTCCCAGTTTTGTGCTATGGTAAGCATTTCTATGCGATGTTCCAACCTTTCCTGAGCGTTCTCCACAACATACTCAAAGAACCGGCCAATAATCCTTATGTAGAGGGGTGGCCGTATAGGAAAATAATAAAAAAAACTGAGTCAAATCTTGCATAATAGCAAATTCCCTCTGCCTTACTGGACGCTCCAAAGGATCCCGTAGCTTTGCCATTTCTTTGAGAGCTTTCTTTGCGTCTTCATCGTTATAAAAAGCTGGATCTTTCAGCAGTTTTTTGAAAACAGTGAAGGAATTCTTCATTTCATCTTCTGAAAGCTCCATCTCCGCCTCATGTATCCACGTGTTCCTTGCTTCGCGTACATTCGCCAAGACGGTTTTATCAACCCTCATGTGCTTGAACAAGCACCATTCAATGAGGTTAAGAAGGCCGCTGATATCAGTGCTGTTGGCGTCTGTCACCTTTGCTGCACTTAACGCAAGACCTGTCATGAAG
>JAOBRG010374379.1:0-11579 GCA_027574985.1 Umimayanthus nakama
ATTTTATCTTGCAAAATATTGAGGTCGACTTATACACGGAAACTCTAAAACTTGCACTTTTTTGGCTGCAAAATGGGCGGTCGACTTATACACGGCAAAATATGGTACCTAAAATGGCTAAGATGTAATTTGCATAGTGATAATGTTCAAACTGTCAACCAATTTGTATTCACACTACAAAATAACAACATTTTTATGGAGATAGTGTATACAATGTTATAACAATTGTGAAGAGAGGTTATATTTCTGTGGCTGTGATTAGATGGAAGGATCTCTTCATTGAGTGTCTTTGAATGGTCAAGTAATTTATGGTGTGCAGGGAGTGGGAGTTGGTACTGGGGGATATGAGAGTTATCAAATTTAAAGCATGAATCTTAGTTTGCATTCAGCTATAGTCCAAGGAAAAGAAAATTGGAGAAAGAATGAGCTGTGTGTAATAGTTAGATCTTGGCCATCGAGTTGCTGAAGTAGTAGGGAATTTCAAATCTTTGCTCGTTGCACCATTCAACATGCTGTCTGGAAAGTTGCACAGCAAAGGCGTTTGTATGAGTGTGAAGCTTGACTTGCAAGTTCACAACTAATGTTCACAACAAAATACAATATTAGTTTGAGGTTTATATATTATTTTATTTGGGTCAAATGATTACCTAGACTCTTACTATTACTACTCGGTTGCCCTCGGGATAGCAATCGCACTGTCTCTAGATCCATCTGTCAGCCATCACGTAAGCTTTCTCTCTAGTCTAATATCTAACATGTCCCTCTTTAACATGTCAATGTAGGTTGTTTTTGGTCTTCCTTGCCTCAGATGTCGATATATATATGTGCTCTCAAAGCACTAGTTTCTGGGTACTCAGCTCTGGGTGTCGATGGCAGTGACCAGCAAATTGAAGTCTTTGTGAAGGGATTTGGTCACTGACAGTCAATATCTCACTGGAAAAATTGTTGGTTTGGTGTATAACTTCTCCAGTTTCGATATTATTCACTCAGTGTTCAATGAAAAAAAGGGAATTGTTTGTATACTTAAAGTTTTGGACCTAGGAGTAGCGTTATATATTAAGTAGCATATCGATCACCTGCATAAGGCCAGTGTATCACCAGCATACTTTTCCTATGAGTAATGAACCTCTGGCAAGCTATTGCAAACTCAAGTGTATTCCTAGCGTCTAGTTAGCATATAAACCATAATTATGTCTGAATACACACAATTTTTTGTAGCAATTGCCTAGAAAAATATACTCTGCCCAGCATATGCCACTGTATGTGACCGTGCTTGAAAGGTATATGTCAACCTGTGTCTTATGTACCTTCAGCATATGTCAGCATCTACCAGCATATGTTCATATGCTGGCATATGCTAGTACGATAGGCAGTATTTTGACAGGGCTATAAAGAAGGGGAAACATGGTCCTATTGTCTGTTTACTTGCCACTGACAAACTTGTGAATAAAAAAGGGTTGAAAATAAAATGAAAGATTGAAGGAAGAAAACCTGAACTGAATTTTTTTCACAGGGCTTCTATATAGAACCTCAACCTCCTCTTTCCTGCCGAGATGTATTTTTAGCTTATGTCCAGGAGGTCTGCACCTTTTCTGGGATAATCCTCTTTTCACCAAGTCTGTTATGACACCTACAAACATAGCTGTAGAGTTTACTTTTACTATCATGTTTATATCCATATATAACCACATTATGTTCCTTTACAAATACTGGTCTCCAGTGATAACATAATTGTTTAATTGTTATGCAATGCTGATATATAAATTTGGTTTACTAACCCGCTTATCTGACTTAATACGGTGAAATAAAAGAAAATATAGCGCTGGCTTTGAAACAAATAATTTTAAATTACTTCTTTTACTAAATTATAAATTTTGTTTAAAGCTCAGTTTAGAATTTCTCTTTCTGTTTGAAAGGATCAAAATGGCAGTCTGTTCAAAAGTTAGTCATCACAAATATCACTAAACACTTCAGACTGATTTTCAAAGGATCAAAAGGAACCATCACAGTATGGTATTTGGGTTGCTAGTTCAACAAGTAGACATTACAGATTAATCACCTAACACTTCTGCAATCTAAAATTATCAAAATGAATGTTCACACTTATAAATTTTGAACAGCCAGTTCAAGAGTTGGGACTTTAGATTCTAAAAGTTATGGCTAAAATAGATTTTTTAGATAGTCTAGAGTTGTCATGGAGACAAAATCATAACAATGTTCAAAAATATAGTGATTGGCGATAATTTGGGATATTTTGACACCAGATGACATCAATTTGCATGAGTCTTTACTTTTAGTCTGTCAGTAAAATAAACTAGAACAAATCCCCAAGCATTAATAGTGCAAACAATATACTTTAGTCCACAAGAGGTTGTTGTGAAAGCACCCATATCGAAAAAGCTTATCAGGAGGGTAAAACAGCAAGGGCCCATTTATGGTCTTCTCAGACAACCTAAAATTTTGTGGGGCAACAAAACAGCAACAGTATAGTCCTGTGCAGTCCACAACAATTTTAGAGCATAGCCAACCTTTAACAGATTATGTCTGGCAGTGCTAACTAATCTCTAACTATTTAAACTGATTAACATTATTTGTGTTTTGACTAGAGATTTCACTAAGAGCTCACTTTACTGCATGCTTGTGGCATCTTTTCATGATCGGCAAGCATTCATTCACTATTTTCTTTGCTTTTTTTGAAAAACAACACATGGCTAGCAAGAAAAATAAAACATCATTGTATGAAAATTTGCTGTAGCAAATTGGAGACTGGTTGTTTGACTCATTTGGCATAGGGCAGCCCCACTTTGCAAGTGCAAACAGAACTTTTTCTTAAAATGTGGCCCTATCCAGTAACTAATAAACATTGTTGAAGTTGAAAAGAGGATGGCTTCGACCAGGTTCTGGGATAAGCCTCTTTTTCACCAAGGTTTTGATATGTACAAATAATGTTATAGCTGTGGAATTTACATGTACTTTTACTATATTGCCATAATTATCTTTATAATCACAATGTATTGATACATTCCTTTACAAAATACTGGTCTCAAGTGATGATAATTACATGTACAGTTATATTTGATTGTGTATGCAACGCTGATAGTTGTGTATTGGGTTTGATTTCTTAAACTATGTAGTTGATTAAGAAGTTATTTTTTTCCAGCCAAAGGCAAAAGGTCAGCTGTTGTTTGATCTGGTCTATGAACACCTGAATTTGGAGGAGTGCGAATACTTTGGGTTGAGTTACTATGATAAGCATGATAACCTGGTGAGTGTATGTTGGATACCATATATCACCTATGCAATCCCTGATGTTTAAACAAAAGAGGTATATTGATTCCCAGGGGGTACTCCCATACAGTAGCTACAATATATACAGGGACCCTCCACCCTTCAGGGTATAGTTTTTAGACTATTCACTCATAAACAGGGTCTCAAATTCAGAGATTTTTGAAGATTATTTACAAACAGGGTCTAAAAGTCATGCATTTTCATTATGCATTTTAATTATGCATTTTCATTAATGAAAAAAATGGAGTGAAATTTGAGCTGAAAATCATAAACAAAGTATCAATTTTCCTTGATTTTCACAAACTTTTTACCATAAACAGGGTCATGGTGGCACCTCCCTACCCAAACTTATGTCGAGTACCCACCTGGGTATAGGGTGTTAAAGGAAACCTTTAACATCAGGGACCAGGGGGGAAACTGGCAGGCAAAAACAGTGAGCATCCTGCAATGCCCTGATTCTTTGTAAAATTGTTACCGTATTTTGCCGTGTATAAGTCGACCTTTTAACACCAAAAATTCACGTCTAAAAACCGCACTCGACTTATAGACGGGAAAAAAAAAAAACTTCTTATATAATTATAATAGTAATTTAGTTAAACATCTTATAACGAGTTAGCACAGGCTTGACAAAGGTTGTAAAACCGAAACCGGTCGCCAATAAAGTGCAAGTTTTATACTCAAGTTGCTGCAGCACACAGTCTCTTAATTTATTTCACTGGTATTTTATCTTGCAAAATATTGAGGTTGACCTTATACACGGAAACTCTAAAACTTGCACTTTTTTGGCTGCAAAATGGGGGGGTCGACTTATACACGGTGTTGACTTATACACGGCAAAATACGGTATGGCAATGAACAATTCTTGCTTCAGTTGCTTTTTTCCTGTTGGGAGAATTTGTTTTTCATTTTAGATAAAATGATGTATAAAATCAATTGCTTCATTCTCAACAACATCGTTTTTGTGTGGATTAAGTCTGGAGAATTTATGTACTGACAAACTGGCTGGGTCCTAAAGGTTTAACTTTATTAAAACAGATGTTTGTTTATTTTGTAGTTTTGGTTGGACCAACTCAAACAAATCAAGAAACAAGTAAAAGGTCAGTAGTTTTCAACTCCAAATGGTTAACTGTGAAAGTCATTGGTCATTATTTTGTCTCTTGGGAGAACTTCCTATTCCTTCTTTATTCTTAATTGGAGTCGTCAAAGATCAATACCCCATTAACCTGGGGTTGCAGAGCTTAAAATGACTTTTTTCAATATTGTCTGCTGTTGTATCGATGGGCTAATTTGTAGAGATTGACTGAAAATATTGAACAAAAACAGCCTGTATCAAACATGATATTGTCGGCTGTTGCTAACAATCAGCACCTATATTTAACCCTGGGTTGCACTATATAAATTATTATTTTTACTTTGTGTCCTGGGGCTTCATGATCTTGCCAGTTTGGAGTAACCCGAAGTTTTGAAGAGGTCACATAAAGCTGGATAATTTGTGATAGCAAGTCTCTATATTTGCATATCTTCCAACCCCCCTGGTATTTTTACTTTAATTTTGACATCCTGATTTTCTTGAATATTGGTTATTATATGTTAATTTTAATTAAGACATAAATCAGACTTTTTCAAGATCTTTTTTCTGCAAGTTGAGAAGAAATTTCTTTCATGGGTTCGAACCACACAAATAAATGGCTCATGGATTTTGGTGCAATTAGTTCAGCTGCAGTGCTTCAATCTTCATCTTCTCCAGGTTTTCAGCGCCCAATGAGTGCACAGGGTTTGATGGGAAGCTTTAACTTGCTGGGGGGGGGGGGAGCTCGAGCAGTTATGAAAGATGTCCTGACTTTTGATTTCCAAATGTTGGTAGGTGTGAATTTGCATTCCAGGGGTGCATTACAAAGTCGAAAAAATACCATTATTTTGTAAGCACATTGTGTAAAACTGTGTGATTTTGTGTTATGCGGCCCCCGGATACCACTTGCTGTACTAGAAAGGAGATTACAAAGTGTTAGTGTGAAATCAGCACAGTTGGTTAGATCTCTGTCTCCCTACCAGGAGGTCCCGAGCCTGATCCCCGGCCTGGTCAGGTATTGAACCAGGGTTCCCGCCAGAATCTGACGGCAGGGCGCTACGAAAAAAAGGGCACTTTTAAAAACAAAATAATATGTGTAGATGCAGCATCCTTCTGACTAAAATTAAATTGAAAAAATTGATATAATTATAGTTTTACTATATTTTAGAACATTGGATGTTTAAAAATGCTACCATATTAACTGTAGAATTTAATGGGTATATTTCATTTTTCTGCCTCGACAGGTTTAGGAAAAGTGTTGTTCAGGTTTTCAGTTAAATTTTACTCCCCCGACCCAGCCTTGATCCAGGAAGAATATACAAGGTAAAAGTTTCACTTTTTAGTGTTGTCATTACTTGAAATTAACACATTTGAAGATCATGCAACAGCAAGTAGATTTTCCCTAATGTGCCTAAAATGATAAACTTGGTTGCACAAGTGCATTTAGACAGAACTTACAGTAGTTGAATATTGGACATCAGCAGATGTCCAATTTTTTGTGTTAGGCAAAGGCCTGAAGATTTAATTGATGTCAGTAATAGAAACTTTGGTCGATATTTTCAGTTCACTTGCAGAAAGACCAAAATGAGAGAATAAAAATTTCTTAAAGTTTCTTGCTTTCATCCCATAAACTCAAGAGTGTGAAAAACATCTGGTGTACCTAGCATTTTCAGCTATGTTCGTAATGTTTAGATTGTGCTCCTTAAAACTCTTAAACTTGCTCAAAATTAATTTTCTGGCTGTTTTCAAACACCAGGATATCTACTGGTTATTTTGTATAGGTTGACTGAAAAGTTTGAAAAAAAAAGCCTGTGGTCAGGATATTGCTGGCGAGCTTACAGCTGAGGCCCCTATTTTTAACCCTGTAGAGCACCTGGTGCACTGGTACTTTTGAAAAAATAGCTCTAAACCCTGCAAACTTTATTTTTGTTGAGCTGTCCTGCAAAGTTGGCTTTCAACACAGATCTGCTGGCTCAGTTAATCCATCTGTACCATGTTTGCAGATAAGTAGATGTTCAAAATTGTCTAGATGCATGGTTTTAGCATTTTATCAGCTGTCTTTGTCACCAGTTGCAATAACTATTAGCAACTTATGTTTTGTCTTGTAGGTATTTATACGCACTGCAAGTCAAGAGAGATCTCTTGAATGGAAAGTAAGTGGGGAAAGACATACTAAGCAGACTTTGTTCTGTATCGTTAACATTAATTGTTTATTTGATATTAACTTCCAGGGACTGTCATCTTGTAGGTGCCACTGTTCTTTTGCTTGACTAAGTCATGCGGTTTTTTGGCTAATCCGTGTTCCATAACAGCTGGTATTGGGTTGTATTGTTGAGTTTAGGCCTTTAAGCCCAAAAAACTATTGTTTAATGTAAAATATTAATTTGATAACAGTTTGCAAAAAAATCTTTTTTTTAGTAAAAGTATGCTTTCATAATTTTTGTTGTCTGTTTCTCATTTTCTAGATTAAAATGCTCAGAGAGTACAACTGCACTGTTAGCATCATACATTGTTCAAGGTTGGTGTAATGAGTGAAATATGTTTTAGAAACTCTTACTGACGTTAAATATTCCTTTTAGTTACGTTAAGATGGATACTTGCCCAATCATGTACCAGTATATAAAATTATGTTAATTTTTCTAGAAACAGGTCGTGGCAATCTAGGTGCACATTGTGCACAGACATACATAATTATTACACATGTCTGTGTACAATGTTCACCCTGATTGTCAGGATCTGTATCGAGAAACCTGCTCTAGGCTTGGTGGTCTTGTGCAAAACGAGCACCATCTTTGCTTATTCAGATACAGTGGAACCCCAGTTTAATGATTTTCAATATAATAATATTCCTGGTACTGTATAATGATGAACATTCATTTGCCCAGCAAAAGTTGTAATAAAAAGTTTGGGGCAAACCCCGCCATAACAATCTTCAATATAACAATATTCCCAGTTTATCGATGAGAATGTCATTGACTGAGTGCAAAATATTTCCAGTTGTAATGATAAAATCAAATCACAGACCACAGGAAATGCTTTTATAGTATAAGAAAACAACTTTTATTACATCATCTGTTTTTGAAGAATACTCTGGATACTGCATTTGTAATTCATTCGATGATCAACAAATTTATTAGATAACATACAGTATAAAGGCGTTTATCAACTTTTTATCCAAGTATAACGATATTTATAGGAATTTTCAAACTGTTTTGTTATACTGGGAATTCAGCTATGATGATATCCCGGTTAGCAATATAATTTTATCGCTCCCTTTGCAAATCATTAAACTGGGGTTCCACTGTATTTCGACATCAGATTGTATGCAAGAAACCAGAAGAAAGATTGGTGATTGAACCTTTCTGTGCCCTTGAATAATTTGTCCTTGAAAAGTTCTGTATGGAACCAAGACCCAACAAACAGAAAGTGTGGTTGATGTCTTGTTGGGGCTTGTTGACAACAGTACTGTGATCTCACATTGCAGGTGAAATTGGAGATTTTGACACAATGACGTGCAAACCAGGCTACCTATCAGAGTTCCAATTTTTCCCATCTCAGGTGAGAAGAGTGCAAACAGGGTTCACACAGAACTTTGCCAAGCTTTGTGAACATTGTTCCAGGAAGTATATATGCTACCACCATGCACAGGATCTTTCTTTTTACTTTCTCTCCCCGGAAACTGCAGTATGAACCCCCCATACGGTACATTCCTTAAAAAAAATTGGCTTCTGAGATGTTCACTCTTCCCTCACTATTTTCTGGAGCCACACATTTTGTTTTATGACCATAATACGTTTCTGTATTCTGTTTCTGTACTCTTATCCTCCACAAGTTAATACCCTGTCCCAGACCAGCCACTGAAAATTGCAACCCTGTTCCTGATTGAACATACAAGTTTTCTTTCAGTTGAAGACTTGACAGAATAAATTCAATGATTTTCACACTTCGTTTCAGACCATGTTTGAAAACCATACCCTTATCATACCCATATGGCCAGTATGAGGGAGTATCCACCCCTTTGCCCCCATGGCCTTTGTTTGTAGACTACAGTTTCTCCTAGAGTTGCGTCTGGGAAACTTTTGGGTCTTTGACTTCCTAGTTTTGGCTTTGTCTGATTAATTCCTTTTTGTATCCTGTTTGCTTTAGACCCAAGAATCGGAAGCAAGAGTATCAGAGTTTCATAAACAACACAGGTCAGTTATTTTTGTTTGTTACAAGTGTTGTAAGATTAAATGACTGTACCAGCTTTTTTGGTTTGCCTGAGGATAGAAATGGTTGTGTGAGAGTAAACTCTGTTGTAATCACCAAGAAATTCCATGGGCTACTTTCTTCTGAGTTGGAAAAAAGTGTTCTTGGATGTTAGTGTAACCAAGTGAACTTGATTTATAGGTTTGAATTGAATCTTTGTTTTCCCAACTCAGTGGAACTGAACAGTCATTTGTCACATAGTAATGAAACTGTGTGCACACATCTGTTGAGCTCAGTTGTGACACCTCACTGTCTGGGATGGTTTGTTCTCTGTTCAGAGATTAAAGGCATTTTGAAGATCAACAGAGTCCTCATCTTATATACGCAACACATTCACCTCCGGCTTGGTTACATTAGCATAATTATGCAATAGGACTGCATGTTGCCCAATTTGGAAATAGTTCGATGAAAAAATTCAAAGGACAACCAATTTGGACAAGGCCACAGTCTAAGTCCTATTTGGAGTTTTTGTCAAATTACCGTAGTCCCAAATTGGACAGCATTGTGTAAATTATTTTGAGATGTAAGAAATTCATCTGGTAGCACACAATAATTTATTTTTTTATGTTTCAGAGGTTTAAGCCCAGGAGATTCAGATTACAATTTACTAGATGTAGCAAGGCGGCTTGAGATGTATGGAATAACCTTATATCCTGCAGAGGTATGCTTTTAATTAAATTATACTCGAGAGAGAGGTGTAACTCAGGGCACAAATTATGTTTCATGTAATTCAAAAGTTTGTGTGAGTAAATATACAGCAGGCTTGAGCAGTAGGTGGTACAAGGCATTGTGCGATCAGTCCTCTTGGTATCATCCAAAGTTTTTACCATTTTCATAAGTGTACAAACTTTGTGTTTTGGGGAAGAGGTGAAGTGACCGAGCAATTTTTCAAAATTGTAAAAGATATGATGATAATAGTATTTGGACAGCATCAAGTTAACACCACACTAATCACACCCTATCAGCATCCAGAGAAGATTCATGATAATAGTAACAATAACAATAATAATAATAATAATAATAATAATAACAATAATAATAATAATAATGATGATGATAATAATAACAATAATAATAATATATGTAATAACAAAATTAATAATAATATTGATAATAATAACAATAATGAGGTAATGAAAAAAAAAGAACTTTATTAATGTGCCATCTAGTTGCATGAGACCTCTTTTTGACAAAGTCAGACAGAACATATAGTCTAATAATAAATTATTCTGAAGGGTGTACAGTTGTGCCATGCCATTTTTCCTTAGGTTGCCTTGCTTGAAAAGAGTAAATAATTCATAGAACAAGCAAAAGATAGTTTTGTGAGAGCTCTTTACTTTTTATTTACATTTTCAGTTAACTTTCCAATTTAGGGTATTTTTGTGTTTGTGGGGGGCTGGGAAAACTTTGTTACTTTGTCACTTTAAAAAATAATGAAAACAGATTATCCCTTGTGTCTGTGAGTTGTTTACAAGCATGTCTAAACTTGAGTGCTGGTTGTTTTGAAATGAGTTAGCTCTGCATACATTGCTTCTAAAAAAGCAGGAGTGACAACTGAGGCAAACACAACAGGGAGGGGATTCTGTTGACAGAAATTTATGGCATGATATTACTAAGTAAATTATTGATGCAAATCATTGCTTTCTTTGTTCTAGGATAAAGATGGTGTTCCGCTTAGTTTATCAGCTGCTAACATGGGACTTCTTGTCTTCCAAAATGATGCTAAAATTAATACATTTTCCTGGTGAGTTTGATTTTTGTCTTGTGGTTTTGTGGTCTTGCTATTTTTAAATCTACCAGAATTCGTAGTTCTAGACCTCGGGTAAACCCCATATGTAAATATAAACTCCAGAGTTAATTAACGTCCTTGAGTGGAAAGTTTTGTGCTAAATATTTTAAGGTATTCAAAATAGTAATAATAATAATAGTAGTAGTAACAATAACAATAATAATAGTAGAATAATAATAATAATAATAATAATAATAGTAATAATAATAATTATTGTTATTATTAACAATAACAACAACAACAACAATTATAATAATAACTTTTAATTATTTATTTATTAAGATGAGGGTGACACGTAACAAAAATTGAGCGATAAGTGGCCCTTAAATATTAGATAAAAATTTATTACAAGGTTAAATGTGGTGTGTCTGACTGTCTGCCTTTATCTGTATTTATAATACAAATTATAACACAACTGGAATTATGCAAGACATGAATAGCTATTTACTGACCTTTGTATCTCCCTGTGTCTATATAAATAACAAAAACTCATCATTATAATTATTTTTGTTTAATAAATACAGTGAGATATGTGTCAATCAGAATCCAGTACACTAGTGTTGTTTTTATGCTGTGTTAATAATTACTGATGGCTCTTTTCAATTACAGGGCAAAAATCAGAAAACTAAGTTTCAAGAGACGGCGGTTCCTCATAAAACTACATCCAGAAATATTTGTAAGTGTTATGGTGTGATCGTATTGATATGGTGTGCCATTACTTGCATAATTGACTGGCTGTCTAGTATGTTGATGAATACAAGTCATCTCGCCCCAGAGTCATCTCGCCCCAAGTCATCTTGCCCCACTTGATAGTCATCTCGCCCCAACTACAGTGCCATCTCGCCCCACTTACCTTGGTCTCTCTACTAAATGGGTTTTCATCAAAATTTCATCTTCAGCTATGAATTTATCGGCTTCAAACAGTATTGAAATGTTATGCACGTATCAATGTAAAGCCCGGGAGGGGGGGTTGCGGGCATAGGGCGGGCATTTGACACAATTTTTAGTCCCCTGGGCTGGCCATTTGATGATACTGGCCTTCCCAGGGGGAGGGCAGTTTGATCGTTGTCAAGCCCGAATTAGGTCGTGACCGCTGATTTCACTGTGCTATCTAAGTTTCGATATCTGTTTTTTGATGTATTTTGTGTTCCCGGGATGGGGACCTTGAACTTAATTTGACGATTT
>JAOBRG010374390.1:0-11579 GCA_027574985.1 Umimayanthus nakama
AGGGAGGCAGTGAGAGTACATTGGAAAAGTTTGCATGTATTAGAAGATCGTATGGTTTAGAAATCTATTTTCTTTAGCAAACCCTGTTTATGTGGCAATCCCTTTCATACTTTCGTTTTAATTTTGCAAAGGGCTGTGCAGCAAAACTTGCGTGGTAACGCGTGTTATCGTGTGTAAGTGTGTCCCGCCCGTGTGTGTGCCTGTGTGCGCGTCCAGGTGTGTGTGTGTGTGTGTGTGTGTGTGTGTGTGTGTGTGTGTGAGTGTGTGTGCGTGTGTGTGTGCGTACGTGCCAATGTTTATTTTCTTTTGGCCTTGAACAAGCAGCACCCGATACTCATGAGAACTAAACTCCAAAGAAAGATCAAATCAGTCTACAGCAATATTTTTGCGATCTCTTGGAGCAAGACCCTCCCGATATCTCTGATATAGTTGCAGAGTTGACAAGTGTCTAGAGGCAATGTTAATGAATGGTTCTGGCGTCACTAATTAATGCAGTATTACTTAACAACCGACAATCGGTTTCTATTGTTCTCCTTTTCCTTTCGTAGAACTGATATTAAATATTTATTATGACTGTCAACAATAAGCCAACAAACACACCCTATGGTGAACTGAGCGCGTTCAATAGTCTTTGTTGAAAGCAAACTGTGTTATTTGATAAAATGGCGGCAGATACGGACAGATCCAAAAGACCAGGTGAGTGATAAGCGAATCTTGTATTCTCAAAACGAGGTAAAAAGTACATCAATAAGTCCATAAACAATCATTACAAAGAGTGCCAAACTATTTAAAATACTACTGAACTATTCAGCAGTGCATGGATAATGATATTGCTCACTTGCATGCGGCTGCCTGTTGATTCGGTGCGGAAATGTAGCTCAAAATGTATCCTTTCTTTGTTTACTCGTTTTAGAAATTTATTATTTTCATGTTAAGTCGCTCTGTAGAATTCAACTGCACTCATTGCAGTTTTTACAGTCTTTGGCAAGTTGCCCCAAACGTGTAATGTTTGCGACCTCAAATCTATATTCAATACGGTACCTCGGATTGTGCCAATATAACAAAGGCCAAATTTCACTGAGTACATCAATGTCTGTGTTACCAGGCGCATATAGGATGGAACTCTCGAGAACACATCCGTTAATATTACATGACTCAGTTGCAATTACATCAGAGTATTTCTGCAGCTGCTTTGGCTTGTCTATAAATACTTCATTTGAGGTTTTATCAAGTGATTTTTAAAAGTTGTCAGGCCAAATCAAATTGACCTCAATATTCGCCATTATTTTAACTGAGACAAGCAACTCCGATGCGCTTTGTTTCAATTTCTTAACAATCTCGATCATTCATATATTTATAGTCCAACTACACTCAGCCATCTTTAATATAACCAGCTGAGTTTTATCATTTTTAACTTACGAACAAAAGCGATTAAAGTTGTGAACATCTCTTTCTTCGCTTCGATCGTCCACGCCAGAGTGGACAGATGCTCGTTTACATAAACAATATTTCGTGATTTACCAAGCCCACAACTCACAAGGATCTTATTTTGTTTATATGATAAAATTGCTTCAAATACTTTGACATATGAACATTCCATAATTATAAACACTTTTCAGGGGAATTGTCCTTTACATTCCTGAGTTTTGAAGCTTCGCTTTTTTGCAAGCTGCCAACAATTGAAACTTTTGACTACTCATTGTAAACAAACTACTTCAAAGGTTTCTTTCAGACATATCCTTAGGAAAAACTCATTCTTTGGGTGGCTTTTCCTTTTGCGCACGTGGCCTTTGGCTTGGTTGAAAAATAACTCCAAAATTTTATCTGCACCTCGCATACGCCTCAACTTTCAGAACCGGACAGTTCAAAATCTTCTTTCTGCCAGCAGTTTGAGATCAGCAGATAAAAACCCATTTTAAAGACAAACTACTGCCTTTGTGACAACAAAAGCGTTCTTGATGGCACTTGATTCGGTTTGCTGCTGTTTTGAGTATTTTGAATAATTCAACTTTTAGTTGAAATTCAGTCGTTCAGCGCGCAGTTTCGGACTAAAAGCCACTGAGAGTGAGATAACAGATAACACGGCGGCCGTTGCTGTGTTTCTTCTACCAACAAGTAAAAAGCTTTTATGGCACACAACTAACAACTACAGACAAACGAAGGGTTTATCAGCTTGGTGTACTTTCTTTAGTTGTCATTAGTAAATATTTTATTGATCTGTGAAAAGATACGTCAGTGTGGAAAAGTGTTTCCTTAATTGTCTAAATTGTTTTCAAACCAATCTGAAAAATACATTTTTTACATGAAAATGTCTCAGAATGTTTTCAACTTTAATCCATTCATTTACTCAAAACTTTATTGCACAATAAGGTTCGTATAATACAAAAAAGAAGTCCTTTTTGTGGTCATTTTTTAAAAATTTTATAAATCGAAAATATCTTTGGCGGTAAAAACTCGCTGTAAGTTGTACAACTTTGAAGCCTGGGTTCTAGTTGTTCAAAATCCTCTCGAAGCAAAATGGCGTCGGTTCAAGGGCAGGGAAGCGTGTATGCGTTGTAAATTCTGTTCTCTTGTCGGAAATTCAAGACAAGAAAACTCCCAATTACTAAAGTAGCAGATAAAAAAGGCAGTTAGTTGCAAATTACGAATGGCAGAAGGAGGATGGGGTAGGTATCCTTTATGTGGTGTTGCAGGGTTTATAATTCAAATGAATATCTATTCAAATTCTGCTGTTCGTTTGCGTGTGGATAATACAAGCCTCATTGTGTAAATAGCTTGGTATTGGATTCGAAATAGTTGCAATATGAGCTTACATAATTTAAATCTGTTTTTTTCCTTTCAAATATAAACCGTGCCCTTCACAACGATTTGAAATATGACTCTTTTTTAAATATATTTTTTGTTTTCTTAATTGGAGTATTTGAGCGCCCGACCCTTTTGCGAATCTGCAATTATGTTTCATTCTCTCACACAACCAGCTGAATATAATATCTTAAAGAACATATATTGAACTAAACTGGAGCTGTCGAGGTGTAAACATGGCTAATGTTCATCATCTTGATGTTTATATGTGTATCGTTCGATGCAGCTTGCCGAACGATAAAAATTGTTCTGCAACACTTGTCACTTGTCACTTGTTCAGTAGTATTTTGACTTTCTTCGATTCTCATGCAGTGATCGATGAGTGAAGTTGTTGACATGAACGAGATGTTGCTAGTTTAAATATGTTTTGATTGTTAAAGTTTCGATGTGTCTTCATTTGCCTTTTCCTTTTTGTAGACCTCGTATGTTCTGATTTGGTGTTTCCTTTTGTGTGTTTGTGTGTGTGTGTTTTTGTAAAAAAAGCTAGAAAAAGAAGTACTCCACACTCTGGGTGTTACTTTCAATTTTTACTGCTACTTGACCCTTTAAGTGATCTGGTCACCCTGAAGTTTGGTAACCTGCAATGGAGAGAATGGACATCATGATTCATGAGGCTGAGCCTAATTTGTCAAAGAGGACTAACCAAGGATTAATATTTTAACCCAAAATTGAGTTTACTCCCCTCATTTCACAATTTAAAAGCTTGGTATCCTTGTAGTGTTTGTAACAAGACCGGACTTCTTGTTATCATTTATGAATGTATTTAATATAAAGTTTCTCAGAGCAACCTTGCCCTAAGGGCTTTCAAAATCATTTGGTCAGGTTTTGAAATAATAGGATTATCTTAGTTTTACATTTTAAATATTTTCGTTTATATAAGAGCAGCAAAAGAAAAACTGAATTAAATTGAAAAAATTGCCGTTGACTCTAGATACTCAATAGCTCTTGCGTTTTTGTAAGATAATTCTGGTTGGTTGTTCAAGAAGTTCACATCGTTGACTTGCTGATTTGCTGTAACAAGTTGATAAAAATAATTATTATGGTAACAAATATTTTAATTGAATTGTACTACTTAAAAGGTAGAATTGTCTCTGATCACAGGAAGACTTGTAAGCAGAATAAATTATAAAAGTTTGATGTACCACTAGGTACTTATGCCACCCTTATCCCCCCACACTTCCACTTTAACTGTGTAATCAGTTTATTGTCATAATGTTGTGGTTTCACTATGTAATCACAACTGTATCACTATATTGTGGTGTCTTTTTCTCCTTTTACAGTGTCAGTGAGCTCACTGTCAGTGACATACGGGAATGTATTACAGCATGAACCTCAACCGTATGTGCCGTACAATCCCATCCATGAGAAAGATATCGAAAAGCTGCTATCAATAGAAAGTGAGAGAACAGATAACTGGTCTCGGGTTAAAAAGAGTAGTGAAAGTGAGGTGTGGAGAAGAAAGGTTGAGGAGGGGGATGACCCCCCTGTCACTAAGGTGGGTGATAATATCGTGGCTGGCTTGTTTTGTAACACCTAGATCTTCCTACAGTACTACATGTTGTTTATTGGTACCTATTAAAAATAGAATGCATATGATTTGTTTTAAGAATGTGGAAATTCAGATCATCTTCTCAAACAGAAAAATGTGCGGAGACAACTTGTAATAATAAGTGTCAACTGACACTTAATCAATGCCTAGTATATAACTTCTTTAAAATAAAATAATTTTTGATTAATAATAATATGAAACTAATAATTAAAAAGGTACTTTTTGTGCAGGTGCTTTCAATAATTTTTTTTCTTGGTGTTTCATTTACAAATCTGAGCTGACAAATAATGTCAAAAGGTATTTTGTAACATTTGAGCATAAGGATTGCATCATAAGTTCTGCCGTCTGAGGAAAAACCCAAAATGATCTTTTTTCAAGCTAGCCGAGGAGTTACTTTACTCCAGGCCTGTGCAGTGCTAAAAGCACTGTCAGATTTGCCTACACTAGGCCAACCTGTCTTTTGAAAGAAACTTTTGACGGTAACTAGTTTGTTGTTTTTGCAGCTGCAACTTATGTGCCCTTTCTCAAAATCTCTGTGAAGCAACTGTCTCAGTGTTCAAAATACCCACCGGCTACCGGCGACAGCGGACAGTTTTAGGACCTTGCCGGCAATTTTTGTTTCCACATTTTAACTTAACATAAAGCATCGGCGGAACTGCTTTCACTAATTCAATAGTGCTTGAACATCAAAACTATTTTTCTTCTTTATGCTGGTGAGCTAAGGTCATGACTGACTTACTCCAAACACACCCATTTTCAAACAAAACTGCCATGTTTGACTGGTTGAAATACACCCAGGCATGTAATAACATTAAATACATGTATACACTTCGCTGCTTGAAAAAAGGCATGAAACAGCCTACAAAATTTGGTATATTTTGTAAACGTTATTTTGAAACCTGTTTCTTTATTGAAATAGATTAAAGTTTATGTTTGCTACATGTAGCAAATATTGTTTTGAAAATTACATTTTTGAAAATAAGCAGAAAATAAAAACTCACAATTCCACTGTCACTTTTATTTATAATTTTTCTAAATGCCTTGTTAATAGTTTGTATGTTTCATTTGAAGAGGCCTACTTTAGGATGGAGAATATTCTCTCTGTTCTATCTAGAACATGTGCTGTCTTGTCTCTTTCTTAGATTGAGAAAATGAACTTCTTCCAATATGATTGCATTAAGCGGTCAGGTACAGTCATTCAGAAAGTAACAATTTAACTCATATTTTGTAAATATTCTTTTCAGGCTGTACTTAACCTGAC
This sequence comes from Umimayanthus nakama, assembly GCA_027574985.1. Classification (NCBI taxonomy): domain Eukaryota; kingdom Metazoa; phylum Cnidaria; class Anthozoa; order Zoantharia; family Parazoanthidae; genus Umimayanthus; species Umimayanthus nakama. The sequence continues at coordinate 5,673 of JAOBRG010374390.1, forward strand.
TGGAATTTCATACAAGAGAGGTATGAATATTAGAATACTTAGTTATTAAATACATTTTAATTGTTTGAGCAGTAGCCCAAGTGTATGCTTTTGTTCTCTCCAAATTTATCCGCGTGTATTTAGCCTTTTGACAGTTTTAGATTGTATGAAACTATAGACTGAACTAGCTGATTTTATTTTATGAATAGGAAAGTTGATTATGCTCTCAACTCTACAGTATTTAAGACAAAATATAAAATAAATTTTATTAATGTATAAAAAAATTTAATCTAAAAATTACTTTAAAGAAAATAATTGTATGGAGACAACTGAAATCAAAATATTTTACTATTTCCAAATTTGTGTACTTAAGTAGTAAGTGAACTGTCTCATTATTTGACAACTTTTTGAGTGAAAAGAGAGAATATTCAATGTTTAGTGGTTTATATGCAATCATGTATGTAACTAAAGCTGAAATGCTGCACAAAATGTCCCAACCAGCACCTCTGAGCAATACCCCTAGAAAGGGATTGTGTCCACACAAGTCAAATAAATATACATACTGTATAATTACTTGGTATTGAGTGGCCAAACCTTACTAGAATATGCAGTGTTACTAAATAATTTAAGGTAATTTGTTTTTACTTTTGTTGCAGCTGTAAGTCTTATAACAAACTGGAAAGTCCGGCGACAGTGGGACAAGACCTTTGACACTGTTGATGTCATTGAAAGGATAGGAAATTTCAAAGTTATGTACATGTAAGTATTAAATACCTGTTAACAGGCCGGGATAGTCAATGGTAACCTGGATTGTTTTCATTTGATCCACTTTTTCTATTTGGCAATTGGAACTGGCTATTCTCGTAGATGTTGTCTGAAACAATGGTATCTTAAAGTATTTTTATTCTCGCAAAGAATTTGTTTGACTTGCAAGCAATAACACCCCTTCAAAAACTGTTTGCAGTGATTTAAGGAGAATAGAAAGCAACTTTAAGACTGATGTGTTTCAACTCGCAAACTTGTGATTGAAACAAATTACAATAAAATCTACTTGAAAATCTTCCAAATATTTCCTTTATGTATTCAATGTCATGGACACTCATTGCGAGTAGGTAATGACTCATGTGATGTTTCCCATTGTCGAAATGTTAATTTATAAAATACATGCATATCACAACTTATTAAAGTATTTGGTATACTAATTTTCTATCAACACTAATAGGGTTTTAAAAACACCAGTTTTTTGTAACAAAAGAGATGTTGTGCTGGCACAGTTAGGAAGGTCAGACCCTGATCAGCACTGCTACATCTTGGCGTGGAGAAGTACCGACCATCCCAGTGTCCCTGCCCCACCCAAGTCCAACTTAATCAGGTGACAGAGCTGTCTATGTTTAGTTGTGCTACAATAGTACTGAATTAAGCGTCTGACCAAAAGAGTATTTTTTTATTGAAACAAAACTCGAAAGCACTGTTTTGATAAAAACAAAATATTAATACCGTAGTTATGGTAATCATAGTTGTAACAGTATTATTAATAGTTTTTTCTAGAATGGACTTAGCTTAAAATATTTAATATGGTAAGAAATTACAAAAAATTAAGATGCTAGATTATGTGTGTGCAAGAATGGCCAGTTTGTAAGATCTCTGAACACCAACTAGAAGGTTCCAGATTTACTCCCCGGCATGATTGGCAGTCTTTGAAAATCCTGGAAAGTCCTGGGATTTGCAAAAGAAAATTCCAGACATGGAAAGTCCTTGAATTTTGGTTGCGGTGCGTGAAAACCCTGGAATGGGCAAACTTTTTTAGTACCTTTATGGGTAAAAATTAATCAAAATGAGATGTTTGTCATAACTAGATTATATAACTCCTCCGATCTTACATAGTATAAAAACAAGGCTCGATTTTTCCCCCAAGGCAAATACTGTAAAGATCATTGCTGAACTAATATACATATTAATAAATAAAGCTCTTTTTGTACAGAAGACCCTTGAATTTACTCAAAGAGGTCCTGGAAAGTCCTGTCAAAGTTCTTGAATTTCAAACCCAGTTAACAGTGGCAACCCTGTAGAGGTTATTTATTTGTTTGTTTGTTGATATTCACCAGAGCTGAGTCGTTATTGTCTGGTACAATAATCCGCCCCGTGGGGGATGGGGCTGAGTCGTCAAAAGTTACCTTCATCACACAGATGAACCTCAGAGGTTCGGCCCCTCAAGGCATCTGCAACAGCTTCATGGCTGGTAACCCGGTGAAGTGGCTTCAAATGTTGAAAAAATACCATGCTGCTCACAAAGATGACAAGCTTCCCCTCGCCAGTCAGAGTGAAATGGAGCTCAAAAAGTCACAGGATATGAAAATATCAAGAGAACGAATTCGGAGTAACAATAGCATTGATAATGCAGTAGATTAGTGCGCTAGCGTGTTGATTTTAGCTTGTTTTTAGTACGCTGCTAAGGCTTCCGAGGTAAATCACTTGAGTAGGTAGATTCACAGCGCCATTAGCCAAAGCAAATCTTTATGGTCCTGTAGCAGACCTTGTTAACTGTCCTGCGACGGAACATAGAGTTTTAAATTCCTCAGGAGACGTTTTAAGTTTCATTTCAAAACAGATTATTTGGTTGACAGCGTTCATCCAAGGGGCTTTGTGTTGAACTTTGTTTTTAAAATATCTCAGAGTTTTATTTGTGCCTTGTTAGCAACATGAAGTATTGTTTAAAACTTGTGCACTTGTTTGACCGACTTTGTTTAAACCGTACGAGAGCTCGCTGATATTTGAGAATGAGATCGCGGTTAGTATTGCACCCATTGGGGAAAATACGAGCTTGCGCGGGGATTCGACAACAAAAATCTATCTTCCCTTGATTAGGAAGAGTCGCCGATTAGCCTGGAGCCATTTTGGGTCTCTGAGCAACTTTATTCCTTGTTCACAAATCCATACAAGATGATATATTACTTTCCATTGATTTATAATTCATTTGGTATATAGGAAATTTCAAAACCTACCACTTATTTAGCTATTTTTTCGTTTGTGTAGTTTTTAAGGTTCCGGCAACAATTATGTAGAATTGCTATTAGTTATACGACAAAGTCTCTCCGAGAGTAGTGCATAAAGTATGTAACAGTTAAGTCAAATATGACCTGAGAGTTTTCATAGATATTCCAAAGCACTAAAGTAATTACCTTTTTAAAAGCAAATTGTTTTTTAAGTTTTTGACGTCCAGTGGTTATGTAGAACAACATAGAAATAACTATTTGCCAACTTCAGTTCGACAGTAGAAACCATCGAGGTTTTTACCAAATTTACCGTCGTTTTATCACTTTTAACCAAATCTCTTAGCTAGCTGTAGCTGTGGAATTGTATTCTGTAAAAAAAGAAAATTTTGCTTTTATGTTCTACAAGCTGTGTTAGTCAGTTAAACCTTACAGTCCAATAAATACTGTTGTTTTTTTGCGTTTTAATTGGTCTTGCTAAATGAGCAAGTGTTTCTCTCCAGACTGGGAGCGTTAATGGAACAATCATAATAACTATATTCAGCAATTCCCCCCCCCCCCCCACACACACACACACCCAAAACATCTTAAATTATCGCCAATCTTACCAGTGGTTGAAAATATAGATATCGAGACAGATGCAGTTGCAACCATAATAATAGATTTACTATCTGTGTCTGGATGGGTGGTCCGCAAAAGGCGACGGCTAGCAATAATGCATCGATCAAATCGAAGCTTAAACATCCCCCCCCGGGCGTTTGACCAGCTTTCATGCCCGCGAGGGCGGGAATTTGACACCAGGATGTGTCCCGGGGATCGGGCATTTGAACGTAAGGGAGGGGGAGGGTCGGGCATTTGAACAAAACCGAAATACCTGATCGAACGATTCATAGTTCCCACAGTGAACTCGCATGACATAAATTAAAGCATTTCTCAAACAAAATACAACGTTTTAAATCGCCCAACCTTTTAAGCGTGTACTTGTGATTCTAGGATGGACAATATTTACACAAATATTGTGATAAAAACAGCGTCACTGTGACTGCATTCGAGTCTTCTTCGGCGATAAAAAATAACAATGAATCATCGCATGGCAGTTCGATTACAAAGAAACGAGAAATCGATGCATTTTTTCAATTTCAGTCCCGGGGGATGGGGCATTTGAACACAAATCCATCTTAAATGGTGGGGCATTTGATTGGCAATCTTGTCCCGGGGGTGGGGAATTTGACCATAAAAATTTCAAAAGTTCAAGTGCCCGGGGGGGATGTTTAAGCTTCGATTTGATCGATGCATAAGCGGTACCGTCACAGAGAACCCTTTCCCTGAATCCCTTAGTATCTGAAGAACGAACGCCGTCCCCTCCTCTGCCTCACCTCCCCTCAAACTAGCAGACGATCGACATGTTGTAAAGTTATATTAACATTTTTTGCGAAATGTGGTTTCTAATGGTAGTACGTATATGTTGCTAGTTTTTGAAGATGGTTTAAAACAGCCCAAAGACGGGTGAACGACTGATACCAGTTTTTTTTTTCGCACAACAGAATTTTTTTCACGATAAAATGCACCCATGTTGTAACATCTTAAAGTACCGCTGCATTGTACTTGAAAAGAATTCAAAAGACTGGAATAGCTTGGTTCAGGAATTGACCTATAATATCTCCTCAGTCCATCGCAGGCCACTGGTCACGCAAACAATCGCTAAGTAGGGTATAATCCAGGCAGTCTGGAGTTTGTGTTTGTGTATTTGGCAGCAGAGCGTTTGTTTTTGCCTTGTACGTGTACCACGTCAAGCTGAGACGTGCAAAGTGCAAAACTACCTCGAGGTAAGTCACGAGTGCATACCCTTCAAAAAGATTCTCTTGAATTAAGACCGGTTCAAACCACATCACGACACCATTATGAATAATATTGCACGAGATGCTTACGTGTTTTCCAAACTGTGGTGCAGTAAAAGGTTGTTCTTTTGTTTTTAATTTCACGACAATTTTCTGGGATCGGTCACGTTCAAGCCTCCAACCGTAAACTGCAACTAAAAGTTTGAATCGGTAGTAAACTGTTGCTAAACCAGTTTTGTATGTGATAAGCTGTAAACTCGAGGCAAGAAATGGCTCTCTGTGATATGATATGGGTGACCTGTGCCCATTATGTCTTTCCCGTGCTAACTTATGGACTTGTTTTGTCATCTGGGTTTTCAAAAAATGTCTTAAAACTGAGTTTGGAACTAGCAAGACAGACAATGTTTCAGTCTTCCGCTTAGTGGTTCATTCTTCTAAAAGAGCGTGTGTTTTGTTTTAGTCAAAATATCTAGTCGCGATTTGTCATGATTTGCTATGGTTCACTTGCCCAAACAGGAAGAAACTCAATACTGCATTTGAAAAGCTTTATAAAAGAACGCTATTTGGGCTATAAATGTTGGTCGGGTAAAGGTGAGGGCGCAATATGATATGCAAATTCGTTTCCTTCCGATTGCAATGATATGTGCTCGAAAATGAAGGCTATTCTTAAGTTGATATATGACCCATCTTTATTATACAATAAAAATCATATGATCTATAATTGGATATATAATTAATACCAGAGAAACTGTTTTAAATATCAGTTTTTTCTATAGTACTTAAATATTAACCATTCTTCAAACTTAACATTTGCTTAATACTGCGGTTTAAAGCTAAACAATTTTTATAAAACGTTGAGTTGCTTTAAAATGCACCGTCCTTGAATTTGAAGTTCGAAAATGATCTTAGTTTAAAAACAGTCGAAGCTTTTGAACGGACTTGGATGGCTGGGCAAGAAATGACAGGGTCCTATGAGGGGCCAAACACGTCAAAAGTGTACCGTCCTCTTTTATTTTACTGGTTTTTGATTATATTTTTAAGACGTTCGATTTTATTTTATGACGTTCGATTTTATTTTTATGACGTTCGATTTTATTTTT